>CAHIKZ030004826.1:472500-517500 GCA_903632075.3 Acanthosepion pharaonis
AGATAATTTTTTATTATTTTGTTATTCATTTCATTTTTGTACTTTGGAACACTCAAAAAATTTATATATAAACTAATGGTAATTGCTTTTTCGTTTTATGCCATTTAGTTTTACTAAAAATTCCATAGGAACGCTATGGTTTCGGGTAGCGAGGAAAAAAAACTTCTATCGATACATTCATCCCATGATATGCGTAGATTTTGTATTTTTTTCATTATAAATTAGGTATCTCCCCTAATTAGTTAAACGTATGGTTTAAAATGGATTTTACAAATGAACAACTATCATTTTAGCTTTATTTGAAAACTGAAGGATTTAAAAATTTATTATTTTCAGTAAGCAAAATACTCTGTGGTGTATTTCAAACAGAAATTATATTGATCGGAGTCGATTTTTTCAGTAAAATCGATAAAAACGGCATTTTTGACATTTTTGTAAACAAAAGTTAATTTTCGGTTTTAAAAATTTTGCAAAAATAAAATATATGTTTCTGAAACGTTATTTGAAGAAAATTATCAAATTTAAATTAATCTGGTTTGAAACAAATATTTACTTATAGCA
Organism: Acanthosepion pharaonis; assembly: GCA_903632075.3. Lineage (NCBI taxonomy): Eukaryota > Metazoa > Mollusca > Cephalopoda > Sepiida > Sepiidae > Acanthosepion > Acanthosepion pharaonis. Next base: position 473,062 of record CAHIKZ030004826.1, read on the forward strand.
TAAATTATTGAATATAAACATTTCTTAACCACGAGATCTTGTTTTTCCGACATGTTAATCGATTTATTGACAGCCGATTGACCGCCGAACGTGTTCATATGGTGGCTCAAACGACAAAATGAAGCCTTTTTCCCCGTAATTGGGAACAACCCTTAAAATACGTGACGTTTTAATGATAATGTTATAGGTTTGATCATTCATACTTTCGAAGTTCTGCACGTATATACACATAAAAAAAATACAAATGGAAATTCTTTTATAAATATTCGGAGTTGTCAGATTGTGTAACAAGCTTTACAATAAATGATTAGTAACTATAGTTTCACTTAATAACAATAGTTTCTAAGAGTCATCACATTGAGACTTAATTTTTTAAAATTTAAAACTTTATAAATTATTCAATTTAAAATTGTAAAAAAATGAAAACAAATCTTGTAAAAATTTTTTTTTTTGATCGAATTTTTTTTTCTTCAGATAATATTGTCTTTAATATATATTATTCATAAAAGCAATTAAATGTTTCTCCAATTAAATGTTTCTCCAATTAAATGTCTTAGTTTTATTGCGTTTTTTTTTTTTTTTTTTCGATTCAGTACAGATTTTCGGTAAGACGGTGTCCGATTTTTGCAAAAAGAAATTCGGTGATTTAAATTCTTCGAAGAATTCTGCTTTTAACTAGTAACTAAAAATTATAACGTTGAATTTCTCAAGTTTTCATAAAATTAAATAATGGGCTTAAAACACATGTAAAAAATGTTTTTACCAAGATTTTCTAATAAAAAAATGTCGAAAATAATTCAATTCACTTGTGAATAAGTCCTGAAAATTTCATTAAAATCCGATAATTATTTGATTTTTGCAAGAATTTCCAAATTAATGTGTCTATCACCGAAAAAAAAAAAAAGGCGAAAATTTGCTCTGCTAAAAACCTAAAAGTTAGTACAATCGCTGACGCAAGAAAAAAAATTAATCAAAATTTGGAATGTTGTAAAAAAAGGAGTAAAATATGACGCTAAAAAGCCTAAAACTGTTTTTATTACGTTCGGTTTGGAGTATGTTTTCATCACGGTATGCTGATATTTTAGCGATTTCGTGGAGGTAAATACACGAGATGAACGCAAAGTTTCAGTAAAGTATGTAATAATAAAAAAGACTATATTAATAAAAAACTGCTATATATTAATAATGCGTTACGTAAAGGTTGTATGCACACACGCACACATTTGTATTGTAAATAACATGCGCAGTCAGTCATTTTGCACACTTCATAAATATGCCGGTTACTTACGCTTTTGTTGCCAGACCAAAGTTGTGCCCTGGACTTCATCGTCTTTATACCAGACAAATGTTTATTAAAGATAACTTGTGTAAAATACCGAACCAAAGAATAAGAACAGAAAATGATAATTTAAATAAAAATTTGTTTATTTAAACAGATAAAATAAATGACTGTAATAAAACAGGAATGTCTGTGACTAAACCTATACAATTTTGCTATTCAATCTTTCTTACCCTACCTTTTTTGTTGTTCCCATTCACTCTTTTCGATGCTTGCTTCTTTTCTAGTTGCCTCTCCCAATCCTTCTCGTCTTGTCTTCTCTCTCTCTCTCTCTCTCCTCTTTCTCTCTCATCTTCGTGTCATAAACAACAACAGGAGTGATAGCAGCAGCTTCCACCTCTCTCTGTCCGTCCTCCAGTCAGCCAGAAGGCACACGTGTGTATACAATCTACTCGGCCGACGTGTGTTCACATACACTTAGCACGTTGGCTAGCATCGTCGATGAATCACCTTAGTGAACTACACTGACGTATAAAATATATATATATTTTTATATTTTATCTATTTACAATTCTCACACACATCTCAGTCATAAGAACGTGCAATCGTAACCCCTTTCGAGTTGACTTTATTAAGGTCCCTAATACACAGAATCACGTAGAAAAATATCTTTTACCGACATAATCAAATCATGGCAACATTCAGATGGACGCGTGATGCGTGTGCGCATACAAACAAAGTCACGTGGTCTTTAATTTTCTTCTGCGCCGAGTCGGAATTTTAACTATCTGCGGATTTAGCCGTCATACTCGAAACAAACCACACGCAGAAAGGAAAAATGATTGGCAAAATAACGCAAACATCTACGCACTCGCTTTTGTTCGTTAACCTCTAACTTTTGATGAAATTTCCTAACTTTCACGGTAATATTTTTTCAGCCATTCCTTTTTTCATCGACCACGTGTTTGTTCGACTTTCTTCTGTTTATTTTTATTCATAATACCATTTCAAAACAAACTGAAAAAGTTTAGATTAATTATGAAACAATGAACTTAATTCATTTGCTTGTTTGTGGAAATGTGATTATTAATTTACAGCATGTGTTCGAAAACTTCGAACTGGCTACATGATATATCACCTGATGATAACTGAATAAAGTTTCCCGAGTCTTCAATCATTGTAATGTAAATTATACTAAAAAAAAAAAGGGGGGGAAAATGCTTAATAATAATCAACACCTTTTCTTTCTGGATTTTTGCATTAAGATATTTACAGTTTTTCTGAACTAAACTACAGCGCACGAGAGATGCCAATTTTCTCTAATATTTCTGTAAAAACTAACAATATTAAACGGTGAAATTTCACAGGACGATTGTTCATTTGTTTATTGCGAGAAGGATCAAAGAAATCCGATTATAAGGTTAAATCATTTAAATGACTGACTGAATGGCCATGTGACTTCTGAGCCAACTCCCGCGACCAATGTCACCATAAAAAAGAAAACAAACGGGATGCCGAAAACTGAGCCGTCTCATCTGATTAATTTCTCATTTCGATCGACTATAATTGTTTTCAATGGATGTCATCAAGAATGGCACCCTACTACCGAACAGACGAAAAATGTGCCTTCCGTTCAAGACTCTATGGAGTTATTTACGCCCTGACCCCAAGACCAGTGGTTCCGTCAAAAGAGAGGAAATTTTATCAAGAAGGAAATACAACGAGAGTGATTACACTGGTTGCATCAAGGTATTTTTAAGAGTTTAACGAAAAACTGGTTCGTTCAATATATATTATTTATGTTGTTGTCTGTATTGATATTTCATAAGCTCAGCTTAATCAAGCACAAGGCCACATTGTTACCAATAGAATTTAGATGTTGTTAGTAACTTGTTAGCTTTGTAGTCTGAGTTTTATCGAATTCATCGAATTTTTTTTTAATACCTTGTACTCACTCTTTCCAACGTCATTGTTTTGTTTCCTTTTATTTTTCAAACAATGTGATTTTTATGAGGTAAACGCATTCGTGCAAACTAGAAATCTCTCTGATCACGTTTTCCATAAAATGTTCGATAACTTTATCATGTCAACAGTGTTTCACGCCTGTCTCTTAATTTAGCTTAATAACTTAAAACGATTCGTGAATGTATTGTCGAGCTATTTAAAACGCGGACTGATTTGGTTTCTTGCGTTATTTCCGGATAACAAGCCTGATCAGTATTTGTATTTAATTAGTTTTTTTTCATCTAATTTTGTTGATTTTTAAGTATCGGGAATGCGAGTTCGAGTCTTGTTGGAAGCTTATTCATTATTTCCAGTTCATGTCATAGTAAAACTATCAGTTCTTTAAGAAATAAAACTATTGGTAATTAAATCTGATGGGAAGCATAGATAGCGGTTTGGATTGAGGAATCAAAGAGCCAAGTTCGAATTCCAATTGAGTTTATTGCATACACTTACGGGAATTGGGAAAAGTATAAATCCATCTCTTCCCCTCCCCCAGCATTGGGAAAATAGCAGCATAGACTGGGGACCTATAGCCTTGGTTGGCAACCAGTCTCGGAGAAGGAAAATTCTAAACGCAAATCCCCTGCTGTCTTTGTAGGTCCTGCTATTTTAGGTTAGATAAAGCTAACTTCAAAAACAAATCCACCTCGAAGAAAGGAAATGTCCCCCACCCTACTTCGAGCCCAAACAGAAAATAATGGAATGTTCGAGCTCTTTCGCACAAACACAAGACTTAACTTTCTGAATTCAGTGTATCACCTACGGCACTTTTGACAACAACTACTGATAGTAATATACGTAATAATCTTTAAAATATCCGAACTAATAATGTTAGTAGTAGTAGTAGTAGATGTGGAATAAAGTTGAATGAAGAAGACCATAGCTAGACGAATAAATCTGATGTCTGCTGGCTAATTTTCATAGTCTAATCGCCAAGGTGTTGTTCTGGTCAAACAAGAATAGGAGTGTAATGTATATATACTTTATCTATATTGCTTGCTTAACTGTCGTATAAAAACGACCTGAGCATTGTGATGTGGATCAAGAAATAAGATGAAGAGAAACTTGACAAAAAATTAGTAATGACAATGCTCCATCTAATAATAACTTCAAACAGTTTAAGATTACAACTCCTAGAAACAAAGCAAGATTAAAGACTTTAAAATTTAAATGACAAAAATCCAACTCAGATAAATTTTTTTTTTATGTTTCATCAGGTTCAGCATTTTTTTATCATACCATGAAAGTTTTCTAATTCAAAGCAAACATTTCCAGGCAAGAATACAATTTAAGATCATTTGGTCATTTCATTTGACGGAAGATTCTTACATTTACTTTATTATGCTAATTAGCTATTTCAGAATCCATTTCTTAAGTAGTTTTTTTTTAATTTACTTAACTACAATTTGTTATTCGTTTCAAAATGGTAATTTTATTTCAGTTATTTGAAACAAAATCTATCGAGATGAAAACGTCATTGTAAAAGATTGTTACAAAGTGAGAGCTGAAATTTCTGGGAAACATAATGAGGAAGGTGGGTCTAGAGAATTTAATACTCACAATACATTTAATTCAAGGAAAGCAGCAATTAACCTACTCAACAAACTTATAAATGGATAATAGAACATGGACAAAAAAAAGAGTTAAAATTATTTTGAGCAACAAAAGTGAGGAAGTTGTGGAGAGCCATAATCGTTTACGCCCTGAAATGACTTGGCACATAAACGAAGAAAAAGAATATACAGTGGTCATCGTGTCGGTCTCGCAATTTATTTATAGTAATTTCTATTCTCATTTGATGCACTTTTAACCTGGCCTTCGATCAGATTGGATTTCGTTGAAGTCAGAATTGAACTTCCGGTAGAACTGAAGAATGATAATAATGAACAATTATTAATCTCTCGTTCAAGAACATCAGAACTTTTTCATTCTCAGAGGATATCATTTGTATGAGTGTTACTTGAACAAATCTTAATACTGCTGAAAAAAAGTGATATTGTCACAAATAAACATAATCTCGTTTGAACAAGTAGTAACATGATTTTGAGTAGATATCTATCTATAAAAGGCAGGATGTGTGTGTGTGTGTGTGTGTGTGTGTGTGTGTGTGTGTGAATGCACGGCAGCAATTTTCGACGGATTTGCACCAAAATTTACATGCACGTGCTCTAAGTTAGCGGGATGGCCAAGATTGACTTTGCATTTCACAACTCCCATCGATAGTGGTAATAATCGATTTTTTCATACTTCTATGACAGACTTCATGTAGTTTGCGGTCATTTTGTACTGGCCAGAGTGAGAGCCTATAGCTGGCTGACACGAATAGGCAGGAAGATTCTATTGGCCAGCGTGAGAGCCAACAGTAGACTGACACGAATGTTAACTAGCATGCAAAAAAATCGATAGCTGCATTCGTCACAAGTGGGGAAAAATCTAAATCTGCATGGCACTTTACTCTTGCTTAAATTCAACGTTGATTCTGATTTCGCAGAACTGGGTTGGGTGTGAAAAAGTATTTGTTGTTAACATTCTTTTTTCAGTCGGTTTTTCCAGTTACGAGTCCTTTTTTAAAACTGATCGTTTTGTGTTCATTTTGTTTAGTTCTTTTTTCGTAACAGATTTAATGTTTAGTATAGGGCTTAGAAAAAATTCGCAGTGTGAGATAGGCAAGAAGTAAGGCATGTAGCAACATCAGCACGACAAAGGGCACTCCTTTAAAGGCAAGAAGGGCAAAAATATTTTAAGTCAAGTGATAGCGATTGCTGTATGAGTCGTACGATTTTTGAATCAAGCACGGGCAACGCCGGGCCATGCTGCTAGTCAACGTATAAAAATGTAATGTGTAATTTAAAATAAGGTATTTACTGCTGGTGAGGTTACGAATCTCATTTCGTACAATTTTATAGTATCAACTCTTGGGCGCCTAAAATAAAGTGGGTTCTTAAGAACTGAGGTTGGACATTTAATCGTTTAAAGGTCAAAAAAGAAGGAAATTAATAAAAAATCTGGTCTTAAAAAATCTGAAGCGGGTCGGAAAATTTCCTCAAAATATATAAACGTCACTCCTTGTATTAAGCACCTAAATGACACAAGATCAAATAAGTAGAGAATAGGGATTAGGAAGGCTGTTTCGCTGATCTTTCAAAGGAAAACAACATTCAAACTTGGAAAATCAGCATTCTAAATCCTGGTTTATTTCACATGGGTTCGATCACCGTGGCATGAGTGCAAAGTATAGAACAAGTTCTATTACATATTTTATATATTAAACAAAAAAAAAAATGGAAAGTCAAGAACGACGTTCATTGCAATACGGAAAATATGCTGATCTATCAAAATTCACTCAGCACAAAGTCGCAAATTTAAACAACCTCCTGAAGATTGAACTCGCTACAGCAGACGTGCGAGGCTAGTTTGCTACTCCCAACGGAATCACCTCGTATTTTCCACGAGAGATTTTGATCCGATTAGGTATTCCAAATCTTCAACAAAGTACTCAAAGCTATGGACAATTTTCAATTATTTTCAAGTCACTTCAATCGTCCCCAGTTCAATTAACTTCTCCAGTGTTTCGTAGGAAAAGAAACATTTGCGGTATATCATTTACGAGGACTGAATGGACGTAGACGTTTCCCATGATCTATTAAATTGTCAGGATGTCATACTAAATATTTCCCCTTCGTGACAATATCCCTGAGCAGTGTCGATCACTCTGTTATGCCAGTTCCTCTCGAAGTAACATGCGCCAGGCTGCACTGAGTTACATGGTACGAGCTGCAAGAAATAATCTCTGATTTTACCTATTATCTGATGCTCGAGATGAAGTACCTTACGGGTTTATATTGTGCAACTATTTATCCACATCTGGGCGAAGAAGTAAGTTCATGCCTTTACGGACACTCTGCAGCCGGTGTTTGAACTCATTTCTTTTAACCCGACCGTAAACTATTAGGCCACTCGAAACTCCTTACAGGCTAAAAAGAATGAACTTAAAATGAGGAGTAAGTAGTTCGGTATTTGTCGTATTGCTGATGGTCAAATTTCAAATGTAAATATTTAAGATATTATATAATCTATATATCATGTTCAGTTTCAATGCAGATGTCAATAAAATAACTTTAAATGGTTGCACATTTCGGTTTATGAACTTTCCTGTTATTCTATTCACATTATTCAGACTATTGTCCTCATCTTTGTTACCATAGTTATCACAACGTTTCGGCCGATGTACGCTCCGGCCTTCTTCAGGTGGTTGGAATGTTGAACCTTACCCTTTATTTCGCTCGCTGGGGTAGACTGTTCTAGTTCCACGTGCCATGTCTAATGGATGTCAGTTATTAGTTATCTCCTGTTAATTCCCCTCTCCAAGTTCTCCACTGCTTTAACAAGGTATTGAACTCACAACTTTTGGGTCCTCTCACTGGATCTAACCAACGCCTTTATCCACTATGTCATGTGTCCTTGACAGAAAGAAAGGGAACTTAGCTCTCGGGACAAAGATTTCTATTTCATTTCCAGTCAAATTATTTTTGTGTATATTTTTACCTGTCCGCAGGTATATTTTAATTCAATGCTAAAACAAAAATACTTCTACAATTTTTTTTAATCATTAAAAAAATTTTGTTCATTGACGAATAATTTCCAACAAGATAAATGAAACGTTTTAATTATCTAATTAGGTTTCTTTTTCCTTCCTTTTTTTTTTTTTTTTTTTCAATTTAATGGTTTTATTGCTAAGCCCAGAGTAGGAGTTGTCCAGACTGAGCGAGAGAAGAATGTATTATTCCAAAGTCTTATTTCAAACTTAGTCAAATTGTGTGTCTATACATTAAATGGTACGGTCATATGTAAGTTGCTGACACGCAACAGACATAAGTAGACTCATAAGATATGCGCTTGCAAAGTTACACAAAGACATTGTGTGACAGACATAGAATTACCTGTTTTATAATACATATTGAAATACTTTAAATATTTATTCAAACGATTTTAAGGTTTTAACATGAAAGTTATATTTCTATATTAAAAATATGCCTACAGCGGATAGTTTGTGTGTTGGTCTTATATAATTTGGTTGTTCAATACAAGATTGATTTATAGTGGTGTGGGGCTTAGGGATTAAAAGGAACATTTGATCTACCCACTCCAAGAAGATAAATGGAGGATGATAATGATGAGAAAACATTATTTTAACAAAATAAGGAATTTATTTATGTATTTACACGCTAGAAGTTGTGTTAGTAGCTCGTTTCGATAAATAAATCAAAAATTTCTAAAGTCCGTAGTTTCTAATATGAAAAAAATGTTTAAAACAAAGTTAAGAGAATTTGTTGTTCACAGAATGGATATACGGTTGCATACGTTCAAAAGTAGACGAAGAGAGTTTGAAATACTTAGCTTTTTTGGATTCCTGATAGAAAATTCTTTGAATTGCCGTAGCGAATAATTTTACGCTGACAAGAACTTCAATAAAGGCCAGGGGGAACTTAAACGGTGCCTCTCACATGAGTTCAGACATTCTCCTCTTAATAATTTAATTTTTCTTCTCATTTCGCATAGGCTCGTTAAATTTTTTTTTCTTCCTGGCTGACCGGCTAATTTCCGTGAAAACAACGTTTTCATTGATCCAATAGCAAATTACACGTAGACTCGCGAATTTCTTTCCTCCTACTTTTCAGCTCATCGGTCAATTTCTGTGAAAACAAGGTTTTCATTGGTCGAAGGAAAATTTTACATAGGCTCACGAATTCCTTTCCTTCTTTTTCCTTAGTCCTCCGAATTTAAAAGTAGCGGATGAAGAGAGTATTTCGCACTCACTACAGATAGATGTCTTTTTCAGGTTATTTAAAGCCAGGAAATAATTTTAGATTGTAAAATAATTGGGATGGGGATAATAATTTTTTACTGATAAAGGTTCTACTAATTAACCCATAGCTGGGAGGAGAAGAGGTGGATTTCCCAAGGGTATTTGCGTGTAAGTGAATATAACGAAACCCGACTGGAATTGGAACTCAGTTCTCCGATTTCCAATTCTGTGCCGTTATCTATTATACTATCCGCACATCCAAACTTTCAGCACTTGGTATTTGCCAGCGGTCACCCATCTAGGCACTGATCAGTCTTGAAGATACTTAACTTCGATGATCGGGCGAGAACCGGTGTTGCAATGTGATATGGCCGTAAGAATGATTAATAGAAGAAATGATGAGTTTAGCATTGATTCAAAGTTGAAAAATAGCGATTATGTATTTGTATTAAAAAAAAATAACGAACGCGAAAATTGCGAATTTAAGTTTCAAATATTGGTTTCTATGTCACACGAAATATTCCACCAATTTCTCACATACTTTTCTTCTATTACAAAGTAAACGTAAAAATATTTACACAAAGAATGGGTATCAATATCCTTTCTGCTTCCACAGATGTGAGCAATGAATGATCTATACAGAAATCCATTCTCTTTCTTCTTCGTGCCATATCCCTTCAGGACGTTGGCGATCATGGCTCTCCACATCTTCCTGTTTTTTTTTTTGTAGCCCTTAACAAATTTTGTCCCTTTGCTGTCACGCCTAAAACCTGTTCTGCCATCAATTTACACAAGGTCATTAGGTTGGTTATGCACTGTTTTCATCTGTCCCACTTGCATACAATATGTCCTGTGAGTGTCAAATTTTCCAAGCTATCTTTCCTCATTATGTGCCATAGAAATTTCAACTCTCTTTCTAATGCTAAGTATAAGCATCATTTTTGTTTCTTCCTTTCTCACATATTTAATCCATAGTATTCTCAACATCCTTCTGTAGAACAATATTTTTGTTGTTTCAAGTCAGATTGTCCAGCATTCGCTGCCATAGAGAAAGACTGACATTAAATAACAGTTCAGTACTTCTTTCTTGTATCCAACGAAATTTTCCTGTTTCTTAATACTTTGCTTAGCTTTTGGATGTCATCTTTCGCTATCCCAATGTGCCTTCTGACTTCGCTGTCGCACTTTACACTTATGAAATGTCTTCTAGATATTGTGTAATTATATGATTGCTCCGCAGGACTGTTAATAGCATATTTTCAAATGTTCCAAGTGTAGCAATTTTAGCGCCTATTGTTGTCTGCCATTGTTCACGCCGGACAAATATTTTTGGACCGGTACGTCCTTTCGACTTTTCATTTAAGAAATTGAAAAAAAATTGGAGAACAATTAATTAATTTTTAATTAACAAGCATTTAGAATTGGTTTAGGTTTACGAAGCTTTAACTAATAACGAAGTTCCAATTTAATGGCCGGAATCAATATTACCTTTCACCCATAGACAATTGTAAAAGAAATGAAGACCAACTCTGTATATTATAATAGCAACATCATTATCGTAAATGATAATCCTAGAAACACAAAAATTCATGTACAAATCTGGCGTCTTGATTGCGTAATTACTGTTTTGAGAATTATGTATATACTTCAGGTGAATCCAATAGACAACAACCCTTGCAAATGTCACCCTTTATTTTTCATGGAATTAAATATATTCTTTAAAATTGTAGAATCTTTTTAAATTAAGATTCCTCAAAAATAATTTGTGTACCTGGCAGATACATAATTTCATATATTTTTATTTTTAAACACCACGTTCGTTTATAAAAACAGCTCTTTAAAAGACTTGAACAACTCAGCCTAAAACAGATTGGTTTCGTTTTTTTACTATAAATCCTTTAAAGCCGAAGTACCAAAAGCTCTTCTTTGTCATTCGAAATTTTCATTCTCTTTCGTTTTGAAGATTTTTAATTCATTCGAATGAGAATAAATATTTCCTCCAATTGCATCCACTTTCATTTTGTAGATAGTGGATGAGTTATTTAGCAATCAATTTAACCATTATTTATGCTAAATAGATTTAATTTGTCTTAGAAATGATGAAATCTAGCTTTTTGTTGAGTGGGTATTTGATGTAATGGAATAACTAGTCACCCCCATGAGTAACTACACTATAGGTAGTAACTACCTATAAGTATCCGTAAGGCAACGGACTACAGGGAGTCTTGCTGTGATCTATTGTGTACGACTCAGACTTACGCGAGAACTACCGATCTTCCAATAGCAGCACTCACTACTGGATTGACTTGCGACGATCGTACGCATAACTGTTTTACAATAAACCTTTATTTATTTATCCACCGTGTTTTTGAAGTATATATTTCTATTAGCACGGAACATAACAGTATTTTAACTAAGATACATGGAGTAAGAATGGAAATAACCATTCCGGTTGAAAAATACTAGGGTTATTTTATTCTATTAATTTCTCCCTGACAAGTATGATTTTCATCTTAAATTCTGAGGCGGGGATGGCTTGGGAATACAGGGTACATAGGGGAACCTCCTTCAATCCAAAATATGTTTCGGCTTTAAATAACCTACAAAGTCGTAAAAAATTCAATCAATTAACTTCAGTTACTTTTTATAACTACTTTCATACCGACATAATTCAGTCATTAGTAATTCAAAGTAGATCGGAATAAAGAAAAGCATTTCAACAAGACATAAATGCATGTTACTTTTTTCAGCAAATCCGCTATAAAATAACGGCTGCCTTACCAATTAAGCTATCACCGACAATTATGCAGATCTAGCCACGTAAACATTAATTCCCGATTAATATATATACATACAAAATGACGTCACACATCCTTGTATTTGGCCACCGTTACTTTCGCTTATACACGAATCCTGTATCACGCCACTGGTCTGTTCGTCTCAGCGCCTTGTTCCTATGTCCCTGCGTTCGGTCCGTCTCCACGCCTCCTTTCTTCTGTATCTCAGCAAGAAGCTCGCCTCAGCGCCCTTCTCCTGTAACTCTGCAACTGGTCCGTTTTGGTACCCTTCTAATGTAGCTCTGTAACTGGTCCGTTTCGGTACCCTTCTAATGTAGCTCTGTTACTGGTCCGTTTCGGTACCCTTCTAATGTAGCTCTGTTACTGGTCCGTTTCGGTACCCTTCTAATGTAGCTCTGTTACTGGTCCGTTTCGGTACCCTTCTAATGTAGCTCTGTTACTGGTCCGTTTCGGTACCCTTCTAATGTAGCTCTGTTACTGGTCCGTTTCGGTACCCTTCTAATGTAGCTCTGTTACTGGTCCGTTTCGGTACCCTTCTAATGTAACTCTGTAAATGTTCAGTTTCGGTACCCTTCTAATGTAGCTCTGTTACTGGTCCGTTTCGGTACCCTTCTAATGTAGCTCTGTTACTGGTCCGTTATGGTACCCTTTTAATGTAGCTCTGTTACTGGTCCGTTTCGGTACCCTTTTAATGTAGCTCTGTTACTGGTCCGTTTCGGTACTCTTCTAATGTAGCTCTGTTACTGGTCCGTTTCGGTACCCTTCTAATGTAGCTCTGTGCCCATCCCGGCGCCCTGCTCCTGTATCTTCCACCACTCATCCGTTTCATTGCCTAGTTCTCGTATGTTTGTTCCGACATTGTCTATAATCACATTACTACATTTGTCCCCCACCAACTCTCTCTTGTTATTCTGTTACCATTTCCTTTTCCCTCTATCTCTCAAATCAATGTACTCTGAAATCTACATAAGATTTTTTTTTCTTTTACTTTTAATAATAATTTACATTCTTCTCTCAAAAAACAACTGCAAAATATGTAATAAGGATCAGTGTAAAAACTCATTTGTTGTAGTCCCTTCAATAGAAAAAAATATTTCCGCTTTGTTAAATTTGGGTGTATATCCAAAATTCTTAATGAAATAGTCGTAGATGAATGTAGATGAATGCCATCTGTCAAGAGGACAACTAAAGAGAAAAGGATTACCAAAGCTAAAATCACAGCTAAGCAGGTTGAAAAGGAGTTTTACATCTGATAATACTTAACTTAGTTATTAATATATTTTGCTTCTTCTTGCTTTTATTTCGAAAAATGACATCTAAGACTAATGACCCTAGTAATCACTATTAATTTTATTCTTCATTCTTCAGCTATTTCTGTGAATCATCTGCATGTATTTTCGATTGTTAGGTTCCATCTGGCTTTTTGCAGTCATTGCTTCAGAAGAAATTGTTCCTACTTAATGTAAAACATTTCAAGATAACATAGATATCTAGTTCACTACTAGACAATTTTTCTCGCCAGAATCTATTACAAAATTTATAAGTCTACCATTCGTCTATGCATTGAATATTGCTGGTGTTTATGTATAAGAATGTGTAATGTTATTGACCTTGACCTGACATCTCGGCTTCAGTCACTTTCCCATCGCCGTAACGTAGCTTTTTGCCTTTTCTATAAACATTTTCATAGTAAATGTTTTTGATGAGCTTTCCCCTTTGGTACATAGACTTTATGAATTTAAGCGCAGTCGTAGATTGGCAGCTAGCTCTCATCATTTTACAGTTCAAATTGCTAGATGCAGCCACAAGCTCTATGCTTTAATAATGTTTTTTTTTAGATTATTTCACACTCCGTAACCCCTTGTGTTTTAGTGGCGCTATCTCCTTGCTTGGGGTGAAATGATTAAAAAAAAAAAGTATGAAGGAATTCAATGAATTCTTTAGATTGCTACTGTTTCCAAAAGCTAACTGTGGACTTGACCGGATGAAGACAATTGTGATGTATATTTAGAGTCATACAAGCAGAAAATTAAATAAAGTATAGAGGATCGTTCAATATTTTTTCTTTGTTGGTCTCTCGTTTTTCTTCGGGCGGATAATTCACCTGAAAGGAACAATTTAACGACTGACACATGTTTTCTATCATTTCGGTTTGTTTGAAGGTGTTTTGTTTTGCTTTTTTGTTTTTCTTTTCTTTTAAGAGATTTTTTTTTTTCACTTCCCATCTTTTTTCTCTCGTGAGTTGCCAAAGTAAAGCTGAACCTGCAAAACATCTGGCTTATAATTTTACCAAATATGTCACGGATTCTCCAAAGAGAAATAGAAAAATAAATGGGATGCTTCAACCTAGAAGAGATAATTAATGTTTATGACTATTTTAGGTAGACAAAACTCTGCAACTTATGAAAGAAGTTAGACTAATAGGAACAACGTATTGTGTCACGAGGAATTTCGCTTTCAAGACTCAGACTTTCACTTAAGCGAACCTTAGTAATCAACATTACTCAGAGAATAAAATGGTAAGGTATCTTTATATCAAAGTACATTTAAAGATTTTTATCTCATAACTAAGATAGGAGTTAGTCACCATTTAGATTTCGAAAAAGAGAAAATATAAAAAAAAAATTATCTACATATTAACGTTTTTATTTTTATCGCAGTAAACGTTTTCTCTGTCTTCGTCAGCAACAGAGGCATAGTAAATGGCTCACCCAAGGATGATCGAGCTCATTAAACGACCAATAGCCTGATAGATACACTTGCTTATGTAATGCATATTGATCTACATCAGACCCCTAATCAAGCGTTGTTTTTAATTGTCAATGTTGCCTATAAATTATTAGAAAAATGTTAAAAACACAAAACTTCTAAAATTCACAATTCAAATCAGTATCAGCGCAATTGATCTATAGATTCAACGCAAAAAGTTAATAGTACGAAGTGGCATCGGAAAGTTCCCTGACCGGGATTTCCTTGTCGATTCCATAACTGACTCCCCTCATGTGAGAGTTGATAGATTAGATCAGTAGTTGTTAACCTTTTTTTGTCCAATACACCCTTTTCATCATATGTCAGAATGTTATTCTCCCACTTTCCAAAATTGTCTGATTCAGAAGCTGCATTCCAAATAGCATGCATATATTATTGAAAATCTCCATTCTTTCCCATATTATATATACATTTACAAGGATATTTTTAGAAGAGTTTTACAAATTTAATAGCAATAGAAAATATTGATGGATTTTAAAACTTGAATACATGTGTTAAATAATAGTCTAGCTATTATTTTTTAGAGAATTGTATTTCTCCTCTGACTTCCTCATTTTGACCTTTAAGGCCAGATGCAGGAAAACAAAGGAAGTCGTTTTTGATTGGCTAAAATTAGCGCGGGAATGTTAAAGGTAGAAAGGGATTTCAAGGAGTTAAATCTTACACGTTATACAATGTAGACGTGTTTTTTTTTTTTTTTCGTGTCTCGGAACTTGCTCCGTAGTGGAAGTGATAGAGCGACCCCATTGGCTAGTTAGAAATGTACACATCGAAGTGTTTGATAAATTAGTTAAGTTAAAATTCCTTTTGTTGAAATTCTCATTTTATCTCCGAACAAACCAATTAACGATCACCCGGCCGAAAAAAAAGATAATACAAGAGAAGAGAAAGAGAATACAACATTGTAGTAATTGGCGCGGGGGGGGGGTCTATACAACACGTGCACACAGTAATTTGTTTGAATTTATATTAAATAAGTAAACTGAAGCATATTCAATAATTAAAAAGTTCAATAAAATGCCAATGTATTGTAAATAAATAAAATAAACAAAAAGTTCAGGGTATTTAAAGCGATTTTATTCTAATGAAGATTATAGTCAATGAGGAACTTGTGAAAAAGTAAGATTCTGTCCCCTGAAGTCCTTCAGGGAGAGGTTCCCCCTTGATTGAGATTAGATTATTCAATGAGTTCACTATTTTTTTTTTATTATTTATTTATTTATTTATTTATTTTTTGTAACTGGTCGCCTTGAACACTTATCTTAACCTGGCACTCACTCAACCGGCCTTAAAACGCGTGTGCCACTCAAAAACCTGTGTTCAGCATGAAGAATGTTCTTCAGAAACTGGCGAAGCGTTTCGGTGATCTCTGTAGCAGATTTGCCGATCTTCACGCATTATGCAAACCCGTTGCTCGAATTTTTGTGACCTATTGTAAATATCGCAATCGTTCAAACACAACGTTACAAAATCTCGCATATCATTTATCAGAAAGCACGAAGCCTCTTGGCAGACAGATTCAATCATCTGGGTACTACCGAGTGTTGGCTACGTGCATTTTTGTGTAAAGGCACAACCACATCATTCAGGGACTTTCAAACATCATTCCGTGTATTGATAATTGTCTACATTGGTATGTCAGATCAAATTAGTCGATTTATATAGTTCCAATATTTTGGCTGTCGGAGGTGTGCGTAGCGTAACAGATGTCGACGCTTAAAAGCGCAATCGGGAAAGAGTTTGAATTCTGGGATAGGCTTTTGCATTCATTATCGAACAAATATCCTTGGAAAGGCATAAATCCGTTTTTCTCTCCAGTTATTGGTTAAATAACAGCGTATACTCGGCTCTTTTGCATTGGTTTGCAGCCAGTCTAAGAAAAAGAAAACAGGGGACAAGGCAGTGGTAAAAGCACTCTCCCTCTCTTTCCCAATAATATTTGGCAATTTCAGAAATTATATTATAAAAACAAAAATAACTATTAAAATTACATCCACTGATTTTTATATATAAAAAAGAGCCTTTGATTAAATAGTGGAATACAATAAAGTACTTTAAAACGTATTTCTGAATGTTGTGCCTTTGAGTCCAGTGAATTTGTAGTCTATATCTTTAAAAGAGATAAAACCTATAAAAATACTATTTTGGTATTTTAAGCTAGAAAACTCATCTATCATTTATAATATGAACTTCTAAACCGTTATTTTGCTCAATTTTCTCTTTTGTGTTCAAGGGAAAATAATTAAACCAGGAAAAGTATCAACAAAAATCGTACCTACTTGTAAAATTTGTGATACTCTCGCAGTATTATCTTTAAAATGAACAAAAATTCTTGCTACTTTCGTCATTAATTACAACCTAAGTAACACTCGGCTAATTTGCCAGTGTCACATGAAAAATAAACTAGAAATGCAACAAATTTTCTTGATAATAGCTTTGTAAATATTATCATGAAACTATTAACAAGATCTTACGCTGAATCTGAAGCTCACGCCCAGTATTAATAATAATAATAATAATAATAATAATAATAGAACAGCGCAATTTTCAGAAAAAGAAACCCTATGCTTAACAATATTTCGACAGCACGTCTGCCTTCTTCAGTTTATACATCAAACAAGAATGCATAATACAATGTTTGTTTTATGCTTTAATATTTTTTATATAACTTGAAGACAGGCATACTGTCGAAATATTGTTAAACCATTTTTTCTCTTCTGGGAATCGCGCTTTTCTGGAAGTGTTGTCAAATATTGGAAGAGTTCTGTCAATCATTTATTATTATCATTATTGTTGCTGCTAATAATAATTTATCACATGGCAATGGCTGAATATCCCATAATGTTCATGAAAGCTGATAACATGGAAATATCAACTTATTTTTATTAAATCTGCTTCATTTGCTCAAAATCAATTTGTGATATCATCGACTGAAACACAATTTGCTCTTTATTCTTTCTTTCCTATTCTTGTTACTCAGAGAAAATATGCCACTTGTAAGATTGTATCACCGTGGAGGAATTCCTCTAGTATGTTGTTCATTAAAATGTATTGGCTTTTCGCTGTAAATAATAAACTCTCATCTTCCTACAGAAGGGAAAACGTAAGTAACTGATTTTTTGATAAGTAAATGACTTCAGTAAGGCTTAAGCAACATAAAAAACGAAAAACAAAACTTTACTTATGCACTATATTCGTAAATCCAAATCAATTCTACTAGTTTTAGTTCTATTGAAATTTCTTTTCTATTTATTAAATCAGAGCACATTGAACATTGAAGCAAAATATGTACTAATTCATATTCAAAAATTAAGTAACGCAAATACTTGTCAAACTCCTAAGTTGCTTATTAAAAAAAAGTAAAGCATGCAAAAAAAAACAAAAAACAACCCTTATTTAGATATTACTTCCATAAATTTGAGGTGAGTCAGAATTATTTCAAAAGTTAAAAAAGGATTATTGATCTCCTTTTTTTTGTTTTCTTTTTTCTTTTTTCTTTTAATACAACGATATGTCTTCTTTAAGGAGACATTTTATATACAAAATCATTTTTCGGTAGAACAAACAAAAAAATGTAACTGTCATATGTTTTATATTGTATTATATATGTATGTGTGTGTGTGTTTGCTTTTAGCTTTCTTGTCTATTGGGAGAAAAGATTAAAATCCTGTACAAAGTTTTGGGGGAGGGATGGGGCGGAAGTACTTATTTATTAGGTTGTTCATGCGCAGTGTTTTGTTGAAATCAATCTCAAGTCGGACACTTAGGCAAAATAACTTCCTAGCAAGGAGCAGTATTTATTCCCGATTTGTAATTCTTTTTTTTTTTTTTTTTTTTTTCTGAGAATGTTCTTAAGCTGATCAGGATGTTGGAGGAAGAACAATCTTATTTTTAGAAGGTTTATTTTGCGATTCTTGTGCACAATACTGGTTTTCTTTATTTGTTCTTTTGTTTGTTTTTTTTTGTTTGTTTTTTTTTTGTTTTGTTTTCGCTACAAAAATCATTCGTTTGCACCATTCTTCCTCGATCTTTATAATGCAACATTGACACTATAGGATCAAAATTACTCTCTGGTATAAGTATCATTGATATACTACACCAAAAATGTACGATGATGGGAAGGAGAATCCAAAAATAAACTATAAATACATAACAAAACTGAAACGTTAATACAGGAACCGCTTTTCCCACTTACATAAAAGTGGAAAGACTATGTTTCCTGTGGTACGATATATTTGGTGGGTGATGTACCCGTCTGTTCTACCCTCCCCATCCTGAAACCAGTCTTAACATTCTGTCAGAAAAAAAAGGTAAGTATGGGCAATTTAAGATATGGGGGGATTTGAGGCAACTTTTATCGTAATGAAACGATTAAGAAGGGGTCGGTTTGAAAAGGCTAATGTCTACAACTGCTAAATTTCCTAAACAACGATGTAAATAGCTATACAATGCGTTGTTATTTAGTAAGCTTAGCTTAGATTGACACAAAATCACAAGAATGGAACATCCAGTGAGCAACAAACTCCTTATTCAGTAACGATGGTCAACAACCAGGTGAGCTCCTTAGCTATTATGTCACTCGGAAGCTCCCAAATATTTACTAATCTTAGCTGAGAAGGATTTTGCGTGTACCGTAACAGTTATGGGCCCGTCAAGTGGAAACGAAGAGTCTAGTTCAAATTTCGGTCTAGTCAGCGGTGTTCACTTTCGTACTTATTTCCTTTTGGAAAGGCATAACTCACACTCTTTTTCACCACAACTGTAGGTTAAATATCACGGTAGAATGGACTGTCTAGCCTTGAGTGGTAACCAGTCAGTAGAAAGACTAGTCTGAACTTACAATAAGTAGGTAACGTGAGATCGTACCATTATTTTCCCAAAAGGTCATAGCAGTTCACAAATAATAAAAGATATCTGTGTAGAACCATGATCGCCAATATCATACTACAAGCAATGGGCACACTGTGAGGATAGAATTCGCTCCTCAATAGTAATGGTCACCAACTAGACTAGCTCATTAACCATTGCTCCACGCTGATATGTACGAATGTTTACTAAGCTTAGCATAGAGACTACAAATATGGGGCATCCACTGAGGATCGAATGAAAAATAATAGAAAAATGGCTGCTTCCCTGTACCGCTCTTGACACTACCTAACTCCTACAGTCACGTTCTATATTTACAGGTGTCAGATCAGACCAAAAATGGAATATGGCTGCTTTGTCTGGGCTGGAGCTTCCCAATCCTCATTTTGCAGTCTTGACAGAGTTTAAAAGCGTTTATGCAGTCTTGTAGGCAATTATTTTCAACCCTACATATATGAAACTTCTCAAACCGATCGCTGTTTCAGACGATCTACATTCCTTAAGTCCACCAGTTCAGAACTTTACATCTAGGAGCCGTCATGTCACGTACTCAGGTACTACTATCCACATTCTTATCATATTCCATTGGTAATGAGGAAGTTCTACTCAGACTTCTTCCAAAGAACTATTACTTTATAAAGCTAACTCCCGAAAGGATGCTTCCCCGATCACTAGTGCTTCAAGCCTAACGTGAAGCGTTATATATCTTCATAATTTGTACTTACTTCCCACTGTTATATTCACACAACGACTTTATTCAGTAACCTCTACCTTAAGAGATTCTTGGGTCTTATATCGGGTGAATATTAAGGGAAAAAAATCATCAATAGTTTTTTGTTTGTTTTTTTTTCTGTCAGGACATTGCCCGTGTAATGAGCTTGATCATGTAGAGAGAGAGATATCCAGACTCGCTAAAAAAATTGATCATACCATGATGAAAAAATGTCCCAAACTTTATAAAAAAAAACAGTTTTATCATCAAAATCTTCATTATTATTATTAAGAGGAAAGACCAAAGGATCTTTTGATTATTAAATTATATTTTTGATTAATTTTAGAAGGCTCGAAATTTTGGTTAAAAATTGTGTTTTTCTTGCATCAGCAGGGAGAACCAAAGACGAGTATAGGAAATTTTAGCGGCTTTTTTTTTTTTTTTTTTTTTTGCGGTGAAAAACTCATTGATTTGGAAATTCTTGCAAAAATCAAATAATTGTCGGATTTTAATGAAACTTTCAAGTCTTATTCACAAATGAATGAAAATAGTGGTCGGGTCGTCATCTTTTCAGTAACCCTTCGTGTAAAATATATATATATATATATATATATATATATATATATATATATATGTGTGTGTCTGTGTGTGTAATACTTTTCCAAAATCGCATAGATACTCTGATGCTCGACAAAAGTGCAGATCAATATTTAAATAATCTATTCATTTTTTTTACGAGTACCAAGCGAGTAAATTTATAAAAAGTAAATATTTCCAACGCCGCTGCTGGGAAAATGTGCATTATGAGAACAATAAATCAATGAAAATGTCTTCCTCCAATCGTCAAGACTTTGTGGTCGTTAAAGTGGAATGCAGGTTATTCAAACAAAAAAATGTTGGGGCTTAAACGAGAATAGAATCTGGTCCAATGATATAGAGTAGACGGCAATTAGGGAGAAAGAAAACGAGAGAGAGAGAGAGAGAGGAGATTCCTGCAAAGACAGCAGCATTGTCAGGTTTGCATCGTCGATTTGTGCAGGCTAACGTGCGGATCGCGGTTCGAGACATTCTTAGAATGCCACGTGTTCCTTCGTGACATTGAAAGTCAAAGAAATGTGGGGAAATCCAGCGATGGAATGCAGGCATTGTCGCTCCAGTCGCAATATAGACTGAGATATACCAGAGGAGAACTGATGAAGATGGAACTGGTGTGAAACATGAGTTTCTTTCATCACCTCACCGTCTGCTGCACTCTCTCACTCTCCATACAAACATACCTCTCTCTCTGCTTCACTTCTCCTCTCTCTGCTTCACATGTCCATCCCTCCCCCTCTCTCCCAGTCTCTCTCTCATACTTCACCCCAGCTCAACTACCTCTCTCCACTCTCTCGCCCAGAAGAGAAATTCCTCATGTTTGCATTTTTCCTTCTCTATTTTCCCACAAATCTTTTTAACATCGAATCATAGAAATTGATAAAATTTTCGTATTCTTCTAAAACGCAGCTACAAGTAGAGAAGCGTTTTGATTTAGTTTTTTTCGTATATATTATTTACATTTTTTATAAGTTAATACGATTTGCTTCAACAGTACTTTACACGAATGAGAAAGGCTTATCATAATTTTGAAAATCTTTGCCTATTAATTAAATCCTTGAAATGCATGAAACACAAACTCTTTCTGTTCTGTTCTTTGATAATTCATTTAGTGGGGTTATTTTAAGAATCTTTTTCATCTGAAAAAGTTGCTGTGTTTACTGAATAATTATAATAAATTTCAAATATTCCTTCATTTGCATTTTTAAGTCGCCATATTTAATAGTTAACCAGGGTAGTTAACAAGTTAAAATATCTTGATAGACTGAGGCTTTTTTTTTAATCAGAGCTGCAAAATAATCGAAATATAATTCCGTGAGGCAAGAGAGTCGTTTCTCAAAGCAATAGCATCCTGGCGCCTAGGACATTCCAAAGGTGGAATGCTAAGGGAACTGAACACTCTCTAGCACAACTCAGCGTGTTTGTGTATGGACCGTGCGTCGAACTTACCATCATGGGTGAGACGGTAGGTAAATATGTCAAAGGCACTAATATATATATATATATATATATATATAGTGTAACCCGGATATAAGAGAGTTGTCGGGACCGAAGAAGTCTCTTATATCCGGGTTTGGTCTAATTTATATACATTAACACAGGCTCTAATTTGGGACCAGAGAAAATCTCTCTTATATCCACACACACACACACACACACACACATATATATATATATATATATATATATATATATATATATATATATATATATAGTTAGCGGCTTGGATTTGAGGAATCGAGAGCCGAGTTCGAATTATGTGCTAATACCCTTGGGAAAGGTATGAATCTTCCTCTTCTATCTCCAGCTATGTTCTATAGGCTTGGATGGCAACTGGTCTAGGAGAAGGTCACCTATGAATGCAAAACCTGCAGAGGCTCGTTTGGGGAGCTTGTAACACGTAGTGTACCAGGTTTCTGTATTCGGCCCTTCAAAAAGTGTAGATATATAAAACTTTGAGATATATACCTTTTGGACTCCGCTGCGATTGTGCATCTTGTTAACTTTGTACTCAATAAAAAAAAACAACAATTGGATCAAAGTCGATCAGTTTGAAACAAGAAGGTTGTTGGGCTTATGAATTGTTTTCGCTTCGTTTCAAGACAAGCAGCTGATCTCTTTAAACTTCTGGAAAATCTTACGTACATTAAAGAGTAAAAATATGAAAAATCATTATTTTTATTTTTTTTAAATTATTATGATCGCTTATATTTAATAATTGATGTTTATTATATATATATATATATATATATATATATATATATATATATATATATATATATATATATATATATTGCCATACATACATATAAATAAATAAAATGTCTGAGTGTAACCTCGAAGTTGCAGAAAAGGCGCATTGTGACCACGGGTACCGAATAAAAATGTCTCTAAAATACAGTAATTTCAAGAATGTAAAAAGTCTGGGTGATTTGTGTGGTCTGAATTCCAACTAGACTGGGTCGGAGAAAACAATTTTGCAAGAGAAGTAACTATTAAATGCTAATTATACAGTATTATTTCATTTTTTTTTTTTTTTTATGGGCATGTGACCGAGTAATGAGAACGTTGCTTTCCGGCCATGAGACCCGAGTATGAATCTCACCATTTGTCAAGAAGGTGACATTTGATGTATGGCCCTGGGGAAACGATCACAGCGTACGGTACATTTGGAAAGTGACTAAGACCCAGGTCTTGTGCTTGAAATTGGGTAGACGGAACTCTTTGGGAACCGTCGATTGTCGTGCTAGCACAAAGTCGCAAGTTATCGTGACCGAGGGTTTGAGTGCACTGGTCTTGTTTAGACTATTGATCACGCTCAATAGTTCTCTCTCTCTCTCTCTCTCTCTCTCTATATATATATATATATATATATATATATATATATATATATATATATATATATATAGTTGCAGTATAAACCACAGATGGGCTGTGAGTGTTGTACAATCACACATTCGCCTGAGCAGGAGTTTTCGACAGGGATTGGCTAGCCTCCATAGTAGGCAAGCATCATTGGATATGATTGGACTTTAGTTATTTAAATATTTGTATGAGTTTTTAAAGAAAATCAGGGCCAAAGAAATTACCCTCCCCTTTACACATAATACAAAGATATTAGTTTATTCAGCAAGAAATTGAATTCCGTGATAATTCGTTTTTGTATCATATGGGAAATATCTTATAAGGAAACATTTGGCATTCATTGACTGAGGAGTCAGTACAGACTTCGGTTAAAATTTATAAAATCTTTCTCTTAAAATAATTTTTCTGAAAAATAGGTTTCAGTATTGATGGGGGTTTCCTTCCTAACCTTTTATTTGAGGTAGTGTGGAATGTCATCATTTTATGTCATTATTTTCTCTTCGAGTTATATGCGATATCCATTTTTGTTGTTGCTAGTCCTCAAGTTATGTGGTTTGTGTTATTTAGTTCAGTTCTTTGTGATTCTATCGCGCCAATCCATGATGTTCAGAGAAGGATTGCCTTTGCCTAAAACCCTCAGGCTTCACTTGCTCAAAGACATTTTTAACCATTGATCTTAGAAAACGGTTGCATACAGCTCACAATATGGATATTTCTGAACGAGTTTCTAGCAATTTGCGGTATTGTGCGAAACAATCTCTGGCGCAGTCTATTCTATCTTCAATTTCCTTATTTCTCTTATACTAAATTTTTTATAACTGATCTATACGCCAAGGTATTTGAAGTGTTTAGTATTTACTAATTCCATAATTGGTAATGAGACACAAGAATAAATAGTATACAATTAAGTTTCTTTTTATTTATTTATTTATTTTTATATAACGTCTAAGTCGCCGAAACGCTAAATGTATTAACGTACCTATAAAATGCACTAACTTCAAAGATGCAAAGGAAAAAAAATCATTCGGGCTATTTATCAATTAAATGATAAGATTGTGGAATCTGACGTCAGCTGAAAAAATTACAAGGGAGGTAACTATAAAATGATAATTATTGAGTGCTATTCCTCCTTATTATTTTTTTTTTTTCTTTTGTTTGTTTGGCTATCAACTGCTTATGGGTCATTTAATGCCGAAATTTAATTTTCTTGGGAGAATTAGTAATTGCCTTTACAAATGTATTGCTGGTATTTTTACTATACAATTTTTTTATACTTTCATAGTGTTTTGACCCCAGTTTTGGGGGTTAACTATTTGCCCATAGCTGGGACCCTAATAGGAACTACCACCCTGGGAAAAACAGCAATTGAGAAATGGTTCTACGCTCCTCAAAAACTCCCGATCAGTGGCCTTGTTGCTGGATGTAGTTCATCGTCATATCCAGGACGGGACTCGATGTGTCACAGAGTCGCTGATATTAGATAACATTATAAACTTTAATCTGTGATGTTGCTCAATATTAACAATCAGGATAATGATTTACTAAGTGTAATTTGGAGGTAGTACGAGGACGCAAGTATGGAGCGACCCGTTAGGATTGAACTCACTACTCAGTCGTAATTGATTTAGCTTGCTAACCATTGCACCACGTCGAAGTGCCCTGTTAGCAGCCAGGATAATTGTTTAATTCAAAACTCTATGTCTAAATATCAGTATGTACTTGAAGGTGTCATGAAGCAGGAACCCTAAAGCAGGTGGGAGACGCAAAATCAGATATATTAGAAAACACACTGAAAACAGAATTCGATCAAATGACCATAAATAGCGAGACGATGATTTAATTGGGTATTTGTAGCGTCCAATCAGAAGAAAGGATTAGCATTACCGATTTATGTCGATCATTTGTGAAGCATATGTTTTGATGATATATTTTCACTTGGAGGATGATATTGGAATATTTAACAAGTCGGTCGTTCGGTGTTTGCTATAAACATTTCTCTTAAGTAAAGCAGATTACGTAACGCTTGTAAAATAGTTTCAAATTTCACCGCTGGATTGATGAAGCTCGGCGATACTTACGAGAATTTTAAAATAGCTTTGTGCCTGCTGTAATTTTTAACTATTAGTAAGTGAAAATTGTCAGTATATTTGAGCTTCAAATAGACGGACCAGGACGATTATAATTTTTATCTTTATGTATTTATCTATTTATTTATCTTTATATATAAACCTTAAGAAAAATCCAACGGTTACATAATTATTCTAGCTACCTCTTTTATTAAATATGCAAAGGAAATGTGCAAAGTTTCCTGAATATCTAATAAAAGGGATGGTTGGAATAAGGATATCCCAGGTGGATATTTTTCTCCAAAATTAAAATAATGGTTTCGGCCCATTTATTTGGAAATGGAAAGTAGTTATATATTTGCTCCGTACAAAATTAAATTCAACACAAGGTCAGTTTAATATACGCCTTCCACCATGATGCATGCATTGGACTAGAGGCAAAAATTGCCCTTGGAGACTTCAGACATCAGAGATTTACCTTGAATTTGTCAATGAAGCTGATCCCATCAAAGATTATCTTGACAACCAATGGTTACCATGCATTTATCAATATATAAATGGAATAAAACTGTATTCTCTAGATCCGCATATTTTATATTGACTGATAAAACGATTTTATCCCTACCGCCAACAGAACACAAAAGTACTGTTAGGTGAGTATTGATGATTTATGGCTAAGTCTCTAGGCTAGCTAAAATAAAACAATAAACTACTGACAGCCTGGTCAGCAGGTAGTTTGAATAATAGCTAAGAATGAAAGAAAAATGATAGCCAGTATCCTACATAGCATAAAAACCGAACTCAGGCGGTAGTTCGTTACTTGAGAGGCGGATAAGAGCATAGAAAGGAACTAGCAAAACAGCCAGAAATATAAAAAAAAATGACGTACAAACTGAAGGCTTGATCAAATGACAGATGAAAAGATAAACTGAGAGTAATTACACTTATTTGGTTTAGATACTTTATAATATTGTTTACTTAGCTAGATTTATTAACAATGAGCTTTGAGCCCCATTGTCCGATCTTAAAATTTAGTAAATATATTTGTTGATTTGTTGTCACATTTAGGAGACGCTCAGCTTTGAGAAACCTAATGATTTTCTCTTTATACAAACAATTGTGTATTAATGGATAACCTATATATCCTAGGTGAATTTGAAGAAGTATACGGGCAGCGTTAAAAGCAGATACAATGAACTAAATGAGAATGAAAATTCGAAGTGGAAAATAAAATAAGCTTTACTAACACTAGTAAATGAGACTACCCCAATTAAGACAACACAAAGAAAAAAAGGAATGGATGACAGATGAAATACTTGACATGATAAAAACGAGACAGCAAACAATACCAAGGTATGGCATAGAATATAGAACATTGCATAAAAAAATTAGGAACAAGTGCAAACATGTAAAAGAGGAATGACTCAAGAGTTCAGAAATATAAATGAGTATTACAGATAAAGTAGACATGCATAGAAGAATAAAAGAACGAACAGGACAGAAAACCTGCTCGTCAACAGGATACATAAAATCCAAGGAAGGAACACTGATAATAGCGAAAGAAAAATACTTCAGAGTTGGAGCGAATATATCGAAGAACACTTCCACGGCGAAAAAGAAAACCTGCAATACAAAGAAATATTAAAGACTAAAGTACAACGAGCACTGAACAAATAGATCAAGGACAAAACAACAGGGCCAGATGGAACTGTAAAAGAGATGCTGGCAACTTTAGATTATTTCGGCATTGACAAAATTACAGACATAATAGATGAAATTTATGACAATGGTGATATACCGGAAGACCTAAGTAGATCCATTTTCATAGCACTGCTTAAGAAGCCAGGTGCAACCGAATGCGAACTGAATCCAACAATCAGCCTAATGAACCACATAGCAAAACTTATCCGAATCCTGATGAATAGCGCGCGCAGCAGAATTAGACCGGAAATAGGACAAGAACAGTGTGATTTCATTAAAGACATTGGGACAAGGAATGTGTTATTTATGCTCAGAATGATATCAGAAAGAGCAATACAAACTCAGAAGGTTGTATACCTATGTTTTATAGATTATGCAAAAGAGTTTGACGAGGTACGACACAAAGAACTGCTAGGTAACCTTTGGTTTGTTTGGCTTTTTATTTAGAATAATCCAGAATTTATACTGGGAGCAAACCGCCTGCATGCAGATAGAAAATGAGTTCAATAAGTACACAAAAATAGAAAGGGACGTAAGACAAGAATATATATTCTAGCTGAATTTATTCAACGTTTACAAATTAAGTAATCCTGAGAAAATTAAAATTCCAACCAGGATTCCTTATTGGCGGCGACAATCTTAACCCTAGAACACTAACCATCAATTAAAGTTACACCAATATTGACCATAGGTATATCATACCCGATTTTGAAAATATAAAAAAAAAATATAAATCTTTATTTGAAATATTTTACATGCAGTCATTTCAAACTTTGTACTTTGAGTTAACATTAATAGAAACTGAAAAACATATTATTTAGGTAAGAAAATGAGGTACAGAAAATTGTAATTAAAATTAGAAAAATTTGCGCTGGGTACTATATACCCATGGTTAGTGTTCTAGGGTTAACAACATTAGATATGCACTGTTGATAGCAGACACGGAAAGGAAACTGCGGGAAATCGTACAGAAAGTAGTAAACGAAAGAGAAAAAAGTACTAAATATCAATTTTAAGAAGACCGTGTATGGTTGTCAGCAAAAGGGACAACCTAGCATGCGAATTACAGATTGGAGATACCAAATTTAAACAAGTGCAAAATTTTAAATATCTCGGATGCGTTTTAACATAAGACGGAAATTGCGACATCGAAATCCGAAAGCATGTTTGGATAGCGAAAGATGTTTTCCAAAAGCTAAACAAAGTATTGAGAAACAGGAAAAGTTTATTAGATACAAAGAAAAGAGCAGGGAACTGCTATGTAATATCGGTCCTCTTATCTCCTCGCAGATGGAGAAAAAACTTAAGACAACGGAAATATGGTTCTGCAGAAGGATGCTGAGAATACCATAGACTGAACATGTGACCAACGACGAAGTTTTATAGAAAATGGAAACAAAAATGGAGACTTATACGTAGCATCAGAAAGAGAATTGAAATTTCTAGGGTACATAATGAGGAAAGAAGATTGCGAAACTGTAATACTCACAGGACATATTGAAGGCAAGTGGAAAAGCGAGAACTTAACGACATTAGTAAAATAGGGATTAGGAAAGACAGGAAAATGGAAACATTGCTAAGGGCTACAAAGGACATGAAATTGAGAAGAGCCATGATCACTTAGGTTCTGAAGCGGTATGGCACATAGAAGAAGATATATCCTACAAATTTAACTCAATACTTCGGGGTATTGTAATCTACCAACTTGTTTTCGGTATGTCTATCTAATAAAGTTGTTGGTTTTTCTTCAGATTTCATATCCAGTATTGAATTTGTGATAGCCTAATGAAACTTATAATCATCTTCAAATGTCACTCTATTCAGGCACTGAGCTTAAGTAAACCTTTGTGTCTATGTCTCTCTCTCTCACACAGGTGGAGGAAGGTTTAGGCATCCTATAATGTTTGGTGGGGTGTCTTAAGCAGTCCATTTATTTTGATAAACATCGTCGTTTTAAAACAGATAAAACTAAGTTCATCAAATCCTAAATTTTGACTAATATTTAAGAATTACTTATTGTTTAATGCAAAGTTCAGAATATGCGGTATTTAACATTGCAGCAAAAATCTACCTTCCCTAAGTTCAGTAGTACTTATAAAATCTACTTTAATTTTGTTGAACTGATCTCAATGTTCCCAGACAACCAACCATCTTGTACAGATACTTTCAAATATTTACATGTCAGTAACGACAGTTCTTCTTTGCTTTAAGAAGAAAAAAAAATATTTTCCAAAGTAAGACGCTCAGTCCTGCTCTCCAACACAAGTTCACCTGGCGAACAAATACTTACGTTTTCGTTCCCCACCCCTCTTATTCACTTACACCTGACTGAGGTTTTGGACGGAAGTTCACATTACTGACCCCTGAAACCTTCCTCGTCACAATCAATTTTCTCTCTTTATTCTTCTTTCTCCTTGTAGTTAAATCAATTGTGAATAGGGGCACAGAATGTCTGCACACGTCATTACTAATTGTAAGTAACACGAAAACGTAAGAATGTTTTGAGTGGAGGAGGGAAACCTCAATGTCCCGCCCAACGGCAATGACAATATGGCGGCGTTTAATTATAGGAAATTACGCCTTTGCCTTGTAAATACATGCATTTGCTTCAGCTGAAGAAAGTGAGTTCGTTTGCGACTTATGAGACAACTTATGTTCTCTATTGTTGAAACAAATGTTTTCAGACAAAACTAAATTCATTATGAGTGAGGGAGGAAAAAGCGTTATTGGATTATACGGATCGTCTGAAGCAGTTAATGATCTTTTATTTTTAAAAAAAAGTTGATTGGAAAAGGAAACTGAGCATCGGATTGTAATCAAGCTACAGTTCAACGAATAGCTTGAGTGTGCTTTGATTTCAGTTTTAATTTTTACCTGTTAACTGAAAAATAAATGTCCCAGTTTAGTTGCTAATTGAGCTCAAAAAGGGTTAATTCAAACATGAAAACTCTTGATTGCCTATTTAAAGTTACGTCTCTTCGATTTTTATGAGGTAAAATGCTGTAAATTTTAATGGAGAAAAAAAAATGTTATGACTAGATATTTGAGCTATTAGCGAATTTCAAACTAAGTGGCGGGAGATTTACAGTCACTTATCAAAGAGGCATTTTTGGAGTACCGAAAGAATTAATGTCTACCATACTATCACCAGATTCCCAATGAGGTTATGTACAATCCTTACTTGGTTTCCAGGATGACTTGGTCATGTTTTCTCTTGCGGGTAAGTCTGTCCTAGCAAATTATTGCATAATCAATGTTACGTTGGATTTCATCATTTGTTACTCTTTCTTATTCTTAATTTCTAATTGCTGTTTAAACATTTATGTCTACACAAAATTCAATAGTGAATACGATCAAACACACACTGCGGTTTTTTAAAGATTTTAAAACTGAAATAACACTTTAAATTTATGCAAGTTTTGTAGTGACTTAGTGATTAGTCATCTGTGTATCTGTCGTCGTAAATGTAAATATTACACTGTTATCTGGGTAAGTGTAATCATGGGATTGGAGTGTTTATACTGCCTGTATTTATTTGTTCAGGAACTTCACACACGAAAGGCATTCAAGGCATACTTTCCTAATTAATTTCAGTCGTTGATGACTCACTTCACGGAGGAAAGACAACTGGCTCTATTAACAGTTACACTTTCATTTCTCGAGTTAAAAAAAATTCGTCGACTCTGTTCAACGTACAATGTACTTACATGCATAGAATTTCTTATGAAAGTGTTTTTTTTTTGTTTTTTTTTTTTGTTAACTTCGGATAATATGCCCACGGCGACGACTGAAGGTAAAGTCAATGAAATAGGAACTGCTTGTTTAGTTATTGTAGACACAAGAACCTCTTTTGACACCCATAATCCTGTAGTGAAAACTAACTTCATGGCGCTATTTTTATGAAACTGACAACTAAACAGTTTAAATTTTCGGCAATATTTTACATTTGTCTCCGTAAAACAAAATATGTGTGTCAAAAGGATGGTTATTCCTGCGACGCCGCTATTACTGTATACACGTCTGACTTCCTTGATAATGTTTGTTTTAAAAAAAGCAATGATTAGAATTTAACATAAACATATAAAAGTGGATTTATACATTTTCTTTATTCTTGAGAACCGACTACAAAGATATTAAACACTATTAGTTTACTGATTTACAATAAGTTTAAATTTACAAGATTAAAAATGTTCATGCCTACAAATATTTTTATAAATTTATGAATATTTTTTCATATTTATTTCTTTATAAAATGGTAAATAATAAATATTTCATTATAGTTGGTTCACATATTTTTATAATCTTGTAAAAATAAAATTTATTTTGTAAATAACAATCTAATAAATAAATAGTGTCTAATATCTTGTCAATTCTCAGAAATAAAGAAAATGTATAAATTCAGTTTCATATATTTGGGTTTTAGTAAAATTCTAATCATCGTTGTTAAAACAATCAACATTGCTGAGGGAGTCAAAAGTGTATACATTAAGAGTTGTGTCATGGGAATAACCGCCCTTTTGACACAGTGTTTTTGTTGTAGTTTTTCTGTTTGTTTGTTTTTTTTTGTTGTGGGCACGAAGAAAAATTGGCAATCAATAACAATGCTATTAACCTCAGCTGTTTTTGTCTAAAATCATTCCTACCATTTAATTTTCAAAATAACTAAAAATGATTTTTTCTGATTTTCTTTTTTTTTTTAACATTAGCTTCTAGAACATTTTTATAGAAATCACATATGCAAACAAAAAATCTGTAGGTTTCATTCCAGAAAATAAGTACAAAGGAAATAAAATCAGGTATTTAAAATCAAGCATGAATGAAAACATTTTCTGAAAAGAAAAAAAAACAGCCCCATTCTCAAGTTTTGATGCACCTTCGGAAACGATTGCAGTCCAGGATCAGGTGTGTTTGTTCATGTTGGCCATCACGTCCACGGTGGTGGGCTTCGACAACTCCTTAGTATTGTGGGATCCCCGTTTGGTTACCCTAGTGGCATAATCCAGGTAATTCAAATGAGAGGATTTATAAAGCAATACGTTTGGAATGACATGATTGTAAAAAAAAAAAACTCGGACACTCGTAGGTTATACGGGTCACGTAGGAGGTGAGGTCAGTCCTGCAAGTATGTGTAAAATCAGTCTCTTAATCCTAGGTTTCACCACCATGACTACTATCTCGATATACACACTAGCATTGATTGGAAGGTCCTTCGGAGCGAAGTGAAATGGCATGGTATGGCTCTCATTGCCCCCCCCCTGCCCCTTGCCCCTTGGACGAGCACAGAACACATGAATTTGATGCCGAGTACTCCTGGGAGTTCACGCAGTAGAACATTTAAATTGATTATTAGTTTTGGAAATTTTTTTTTTATTATTTGGTTTTTCTTCAAAATAATAATATTAACGAATTTTTTGTTTTCAACCCAAATGATGTAAAGTTAATTATCGCAAATATTAATTCACCCCATGAAATTATAAATTTTAAATCAAAATTTGTTTAGCTTGCCTCGCAACAGCTTCAACCCACGGAATTAAAAAAATTGCCAAAAATCAGTGAGTTACTCACATTTCGTAAGTGCGGATCATATTCAAGGTACTTACAAGGAATTTTTTACAAAAAAAATCTGTTTTTGGCTTGTCTATCGGGGTGAGCCCGATTATAGATTGCACCAGAGACGCCCACATTTGGAGCGATCGCAAGGGTTAACCCAACTCGCTCTGGGAGAATTTGGTGTGAATTTTAGTAAATATAAATTCTTTTGTGAATTAATACTTTGGGGCGAATTAACAGAAAACATCTAAAATCTTAGTGACGCATTTAGTTCCGAGACTGATGTCACGACTATTGTCGTTGCATCAAGACGCAATACTCAAAAACAGAAAATACAATTCATACCCATTGACACAGATACGTCAATGCTTACGAAAGCCAACAGCGTTTAGAAGACACTGGTTAATTAATTCATATTCAAATTTTCCCCGAAAACCAGTAAAATTGTCCGAACCTTAGCAATTAAAAAATATATCTTAAAGAACTTTCGTTGATTTTCATTTTTCTCTATCTCTCTTGACTATATATATATATATATATATATATATATATATATAGTGATTTTCCAAGCGTAGATTAGATGTGGCACAAGGCCGAAATTATGGGGCACCCAGTGAGGATCGAACTCACTACTCAGTCGTAATTGTTCTAGCGAGCCAAGCTTGCTAACCATTACACCGCCCCGAGGTGAAAACACATACACAATAATTACTCATACTGTATTAAATACATTTTCCCAGAAAGTAGTTTTTTAGTTAAATAATTCTTCCTGCTTTGAACAGTCGCGGATAAGTGAAAACTAGGTGAACGAATCCGCGGATGATGAGATTCTATTTTCCTGTGACTATTTTTTTAAATTTATTTTTATTGAGTCATTATAAGCAGACAAAAGTTTCATGTGACCGCAGTGTGTAAAACTACCGAGTTTTTGTAAATAATTCTTTACACTGGAACCATGTTCCCACTTCCTAATTCTCTGTCTTCATTTTCATTATACGGCCACGTGTATGCGCACTCACTCACACCGCCAATGTCTCATTTACTAGTATACACCATCCCATTAGTTCTTATGATTGGTATTCCATGTTTTACTCTTAGCAGATTTGTTGCCAACACAGCACCTAACTCTTCACCAGTTTGAAGTTCTGCTAATCGCCCGCCTGACCCCCAAGCTGCAAATAGTCGACCAGTTCCCCACCTACCCAACTCTATCGCTTCATCGCAAAACTCTTTTCTCTTGTTTATCTGTCGTATAACGTTTCCACACCCTTATACGCCTTGTTTACTTTGGCTTCTATCAGTAGTAGAAACAATACTATACGATGAAGTCGAAGAGGTGTAAGAGTTTACGAATCGTATGTTTA
Source organism: Acanthosepion pharaonis (assembly GCA_903632075.3). Taxonomy (NCBI): domain Eukaryota; kingdom Metazoa; phylum Mollusca; class Cephalopoda; order Sepiida; family Sepiidae; genus Acanthosepion; species Acanthosepion pharaonis. The sequence goes on from CAHIKZ030004826.1 coordinate 507,439, forward strand.
TTATAAAACAAGTATAAAACTCAATAACCTGCGGATTTAATTAAATCCATTATTTTACCACCTAACGAAAGTATCGCTTGAATGGTAAGTTGATTTAAATATTTGTTTTTGGTTCTTTTTTTTTTTTCTCTCTGTGTTTGTAAATGTTGACCGGGAAGAGCCGAGCCTTAAAATGCGTCCCCACCCATTGCATCATGTATTTTATGAGGATAGCGATATCATATTTTTAAGGAGCGTTCGCTTACTTTTTTTGTTGTTGTTGTTTTGTTTAGTAATTGTTATATGATCTTTTTTTTTTAACTTCATGTTATTGCTACACAGTAAATGTTTTCCACTTAAGTTCATAATTCCGTACTTACTCAAACAAATACTTTCTTTTTCAATAAAATATGTAGATTTTTAACTGCATATATTTCACTTTCAGTAGTAATAATATTCAACCAGTATAAAATTCCTCATGTGATTGGTTATCTTTGCACCCGTTTCAAAATATGGTCGCGAACCTGATTATTACAAGATACAAAAAAGTTAACGATACTATTGTTCTAAGTCGGATATTTAATAATCAATTTAAATGTCGCTTTTTCTTTCGTTTTTTTTTTTTTTTTTGCACATAATCGTGAAAGCCCGCTCGGTCTTACTCTTATCCTATGTATATCGTATTCTTTAAAGCCACCGTGCTCACCAAGCAAAATTGTTGGTTGATAAAATAAGGAAAGAAAGATTTTTTTTTTTTTTTTTTTTTAATTTTGACAATGGTTGAAAAATTTTAACCCATGTCGAAATTAGAAAATTTTGTCTTTGTGCGTTCTCGTTTTCTTTTAACTAATTAATTATCTAACAACTACTAAAACTAAAAATACCCCTGTTGACGATAAAACCAATCACCGCTTATAAACTTTTGAAAGACATCATCTTCATAAGCGGTGTTTGGTTATCGTCAACAGGGTCATTTAGTTTAGTTGCCAGGTAATTAAAAATAAATTTCAAACACACACGTGGTGCTATCCAAAGGTGTGGGGAATATGAACAGCGCCTGAAACGAATGTAACAACATACTTTTTGCCGTTCTCTTGGCAATGCGAAATGACCTTTGGGATTTGTGGTAGTCCGTTCGGTATACTTTAAATGAATAAAGAAATTTCTGTATTTTTTTTGTTTTTTTTTTTATTCTGCTTTTAAACAGATAATTATAATTAATAATAATTTCAACTTAACAATTTCTTCTTTCATTCATTGAACTTTTCTAACAAGCTATTATAATAACCAGAATTTTGTTTACCGGATATTAAACATGAAGGCTCATTAAAACTAGTTTGCTAAAAATTGTTTAATGAACATCAAACGGCTTTCTCTCCCCGACTGCTTCCTCTCATATCAGCTTATTAACTTGCTCTGTTCTGTTTTTAGTTGTGGAACGTTAGATATGTAGACAGATGCAAATAAAGATGAGTGAAATGTCTGTGTCGAAATTCGTTTGTTTGTACAATGTGGGTTTTATGCAACGGTTCGTGCAAGCCATTTACTAAAATTATCTTATATATGAAAGTCGTTGTTGTTTGTTTATTTGTTTGATGATTTATATCCATCGTCAAAAAAATAGAGATGTTAAAAAAAAAAAAAAAAAAAGGAAAGGAAAATAAAAAGAGAAGGAAATAAATTTAGGCATATAAAGAAAAATGCACCCGTTAAAAAAAAAAAAAAAAAAAAAAAAATAAACTGAATTCTACCCATGCTTTGTAAATGAAACCCGGGTCACATTATTAGCATTTCTATAAATATTTTCTGGAATAAATTGCTACAGAAAAATAGCATTTGTGGGTTTGTTTCAGTATCAGGCATGTTGTGTCTGTTATTATCTGATGTTTTCTATTTTCACGATTCGGCTTCACATAATTTATCTGAATTTCTGTAACGAGGAATTATCATCATTTACACTCGAACTATTGTTCTCATATTTGTTATTTGTTTATTTCGATCATTGTGTCTCACCCCCCGGCATTCACCACGTTCTTGTAGAACCGGCTAACCTTCAAGCAATTCCAGCTTCATATATTTACCAAACCATTGATATCATTTCGCTTTGTCGTAAAGCACTTATAGTCAAGTGATTGTTGTATTAAATGCTAACTTCATCAAGGAGCTGAAAAGGTTAACTTTCAACCCCAATTAGGGAACCCCTAATGACCTTGAATGTAAGGTCATCAGTTCAACATACTAGATTTAAGCGCGACTACTTATGAACATACTTCAAACACGTAAAAAAACTCTTACTGTTCAAAATCATGAAGAACTTGCACTTCACTTCTCACCAGGTAATGTCTGTCACCCAGATTATGTATCAAACGAAAAAGCAACAAATATGCCTTACTCATGACGATGACATTTTCTTTATTTTTATTCACCCCAGGCAAGGTGACAATGCCACTAAGATGCAAGGGATTACCGAGAGTGAAAGAAAACGAGAAGACTATAGTGAGGAAAAGGATAATAAAATAACTGAGCCTCCACAAATGCAGAAAATGGCGCTGCATTTAATTTTTTAAAGATCGTATGTAGCAGAGAAGCAAGTAACCGGAAAAGAGTTCCACGGACGAGAAGTACGAGAAAATAAACAATTAGAACAGAACACACAGTTACATCTATTTATTTCAGCAGTAAAACGGTGAGACCTAGTTACCAATCTAGTAGTACGCTTAAATACATTTAGTTGTGAGATTTCGAGAAGGAGAATCCATTAGAACAATTGCCATGAAAATATTTATAGAAAAGACACAGCGGTGGAAAAGTAAATGAAACCGATAACAGATTACAGACCTTTCTTTGGATTTTCTCGAGGATATCGAGATATATAGCTGAGACACCAAACCAAATATGACAGAAATATTCAATGCACAGATTGATGGTAGATTCATAAATGTGTAAGATAGATTTTGGCGAGGAGAATTGTCTGGTACTCCACACTGAAGCAACTTTCCTAGTAGCAGACCTAGCAATTGATTTAATCATTCCACTTCGTGTCAGGGGAAAACGTAAAACACAAAACATCCAAGTTAGCATCAGCCATGCTGATGGAAGGCAAAAATAGTCCCCTATAATGACTAAAAGGTAGCAGTTTCGTTTTAGGGGCGTTAAACTTTACAAGCTATTTCTTGCCACTGCTAACAACTGATTGGAATTCATTTTGGAAATCAGCTGATTTTACTCTATTGAACCTATCAGACATACAACTATTTATTCCTGTCTTAACAGTATCATCAGCATAGATACCGAGTTTGGGAACTGATGACATCAGCAGGTCGTTAATGAAAATAAGAAACAACGTAAGTCCAAGGATAGAGACATGAGCGAACCTCGCATTAACGGATCTAGAAGAGTGGCCGTTCAACAGGACTTTCATTACAGGATCTGTTAAGAAATATTGGATCAAGTGAAATATTCGACAAAAGAGACCATAGACCTTCAACTTAGGAATCAAGCTAATATCCCAAACTCTGTCAAACGTTTTCGAAATATCTAAATTCACAGCCGGAATCTTGCCCATCTAAAGCATAATTGACAAATTCAGTAATAACCGTTAACATATCGACCGCTGACCTAGACAAGCGAAAGCCATATTGTTTATCTGAAAGAAGATTATACAAAGTGAAATGCTTAACACATTCAAAGTTGATTAGAGCCTCTAGTACTTTACTAGAAAGATGTAGTAAGACTAATAGGACGGTAATTCGAGAGATCAGAAGATTCACCATTCTTAAAGTCAAAAACTACAAAAAAGGATCTCCAACAAGCTGGAAAGCAAGAAGCTTTTGGAGAGAACAGAAGCCGTTTTTCCTTAAGGCAGTTGCAGGAATACCGTCAATTCCGCATGTCTTGTGAGATCTTGTTTGATAAATGATAGCAGAAACCACGAATGGGCTTATAGGCATATCGCTCAGTCGAGATTATGCTTTAGGTGGAAAACCGGGCAAAGATGCTCCTGATGTGTCCAGAGTGGAATTGGAAGATAATTTCCGTGCAAAGCATTCTGCTTTATCAGCAGTTGATAACAATACTACAAAATGATTAAAGAGATGATTTACTCTTGTTCAATACACTCTTACAGAGCCGCCAGTGATCACGAGAACCAAACTTATGAGAGGCTATACGGTGTCTTATTCTGTCAGTGAACAGCGACTTAGCCTCGTTGAGGACACGTTTACACATTACGAGCAGCAGTACATAAAACTACAACAGACTTTTTCACTTTACAATGCTCCCGGGTAGAACTAACCGTTACCCGTTTATTTTTCGTTTGAAATGAAACACGCAGTAGATAGCCACACATGACAGGAAATGATGCCATCTATAAGTTTCCACGCCAAAGCAATTCCTTTAGCGTTTCTCATATTACAGTGGGGCTTACAGTCATAACACGTTGAAACACTGATTCTCACAAGATCAACGATGTTAAGCAACATCGCGACGGGTCAGTACCCATATGGGCGACTGCTTTGGAATGTGCGTGGGATGTAATTGATGACGGCTGGGAAGTGTTAATCGGCGAACCGAGTTCCAATTCCAATCGGGTGCTTTATATTCACATGAGCAAATACCCTTGGGAAAGGTATGAATCTACCTCTTCCCCCCTAAACTATGGGTTAATTAGTTGGATTTGTATCTGTAAATAATTATCGCCAAAAAATATTACAATCTAAAAAATAGTTCTGGCTTTAAATAACTTATAAGGTTGATAAGCCGTAGCACACAAATCAAAATCAAAGATTTTAACTTTACGAGCAAAATTAAATTTTTAATTTATTTCTAAGAACTTCAGTTAGTTCTTTTTGATTCCAATTTTTTCCAATCTCACGGTAGATCTTTACATTCAATTCGCACTGAAAACACCGGTTTTCGTATGATCACAAGTGCCGATCCTGGTCAGATAGGGGTTGCGCTTGGGAACACAGAGTACTATAAACGTCCTCTTGCAATCCGAAATATGTTTCGACTTTAAATAACCCATAAAGGGTTGATAAACCGTAAAAATACAGAGGATTTCTGTTAAATGCTAACTTGATTACAAGAAATACCACTTTGCCAAACTCTATTATAAGTAGTGAATTGGGCTACATTTGAAAGCCTAGATATTGAACTGATTTTATTCTCATCAGTAGACCAAGATATATATATATATATATATATATATATATATATATATATATAAAGCCTTGAAAGGTCAGCAAATCACGAAATTAAAAATTTTATAGCACCAGGTTTTCAAAAGTAGTCCAATGTGACTGGTAAAAATTAAGTCAAATATATGTAACATTTCTCTTTTATGTAAATATGTTTAAAAGGAACAATCATCCACATAAGTGTTTCTCCAAATAAAACAATCTTGGCATCTTCAAGTCAAGAGTAAGTCGTTATCTTTCCCCATTTCCCTCATGTTCTACACTTTCATTCATATCATACATCTCATTCATAATTACTATTTTAATAGAAACAACTGCTTCTTGATTTTAGAGAAAACAAAAAGCATACTTAAAATCAGGAAGAGACAGTTGAAATTTCTAGGGCACATAAGGAAAGAAGGCTTGGAAAATCTGATAGTCTCAGGACAGACTGAAGAACAGAGGAAAACGGCGCATAACCTACCTAGCGGAATTGGGTAACTGGATGGTAGAGCAAGATTTAGGAAAGATAGCAAAAAGAAAAAATTGGAACACGACACATAGAAGAATAATCAGAAACTGATTGCCGTTCAATTCTGAGCTTTATTTCAAATCGCCACTTTTAAAATGCTTAAACCAATTTTGGGTGACACCGTTAGTTTATTTTTTCAAGAAGCTTACGACCATATCACGTTAAAAAGTTAAGCAATTCTATAAGCTTGGAAGTGCGGGTGTTGTCATGTATAACGGCTCAGAATTGGAAATCGGGCAGCCAAGTTTCAGTTCCTGTCGGCTCGTTTATATTCACGGAATATAAGATAAGTTTGAAGATGTAAGTCAGAGTATGAATGTTGTTATCATTACTGAAGGCCTGAGGGATCTTTTTCCTCTCACCATTGGCCATTTGGGAAGACATTGGGACTGACACAAAACAATTTTAGCCTGTTCTCTTTCTAGTTGAATAACTCAATGTTGTTGTTTTTTTTGTTGTTGTTGTTGTTGTTTTATTTTTTTATTTATTTTTTATTTTTAGTGATTCTTGAGAAAAATCGTGTCAAGACGTCTAAACGTCTTATCTGAAAACCTGTAAAAAAATAAAATCAATTTCAGTGTTTTTTTAAATATTAAGCATTTTGTGGGGTGGACAATTATGCTGTCACGCCCGGTATATATATATATATATATATATATATATATATATATATATATATATATATAGTTTCGCTATTAAAATAAAATTATATAGTGGAGAGTTGTAACGACCTATTCCCTCAAGGGAAATGACAATTAGGGAGCTTTAGACAAAAGATCCATTAGGCGAAAAACTCAAAAGTCACAATGTAATTTTTGGCTTTTTATAATGCAAGAAATCTATTGCTTTTTTTTCTTTGTTAATTGACGTTAATATTTAACGAAATGCTTACCACGGTAATTTCACAATGAATTATTGCTGTTATTAACATTTTGAATTGCTGTGATAATCCACTGTTGCTGTCTCGTTGGTGTTTTATAATGACAGACCAAAGCGATGGTCCTTTACCTTGATCAAGAATAACGTGTTCATTGTTAATCTCACAGATCCGATATCAAAGCGAGCAAATCGAGTAAGTGAAATTTGTAAGCTACTTATCTGATCCATACGCACAGGTAGTACTTACGTGATTGCCCTTAACAAAACGAGCGTATGAATACTTTCATGTTTATGCTACACACTTGTTACAATATTCAGAATGATTTCGAACATGCCAAAAAGTTGTACAAAATGTTGTTCAACATAAATATACCAAAATAGAAGGCTCCATTTTAAAAAAAAAAAGTTGCCAAAATAAAATCGAGAATAAGAGTTAAAATTTGCAAACGTAGTAATATACAGATCATAAGGTGCAAAAACATTTTCAATCAATTTAAAAAAAACCTTTCGCTTAAAAGACATAAATACGAGACTTTGCAAAAGGTGATGATCAGTCAACTCAAAGATAACAGCTCGCCTACACAAATCTACCGCAAGCAAATTCCAAAGACATAAGTGGAACTGTTCGAAATATAAAAAAAAATAAACTTCTCGAAATCAATACGCTTTATACTTCTTTTTCTCCTATAAGCTGCGAGAAATGTATTTAATTTCCTCGACTCCGACGCATTTCCATTCCAACAAACATTTCCAATAATAAAACTGTTTACTATGAAAAGACACATACACAGAAAATTAATTTACTCACATTTATGTACAAAAACTTTGTTGGAAAATGTGGTTATAAATGTTACTACAATCGTTGGAAGTTTATTTGCTATATTAATCGTGACTATTATTACAAATAACCAACGCTGCTCTACGCAATCTCTGACTGCAACAACATGAAATTTAACTTAATACATAACGAACGATCTGTATCTCTTGTCTGGAAACGCCTCTTCCTAAAATAAGTGTTAATGCGTATTACTTGATTCTATTCTGAAGGAATTTTCTGTGAAGTTGAGAAAATTTTACAGCTGAGAAAACGTAGCGATGGAAAGATCCGATTGATAGCGATGAAAATGGCGAGAGTTCTTAACTTTGAAAAGCGACTTGTAAATTTTTTTTTGCGTGTTGGGGGGGTGTTAATACCCGTTGTATATAGAAAAAATTTGTAGACAACAAATGATGTTCTGGAGGTTGGACCAATATCCGTGGCATGATAGGTAATTAAAAACCTATCGACGTCCTACTATGATGATTCCTAACTACTCCCGCTCATGAACAGATGCACAATGCGTCAGCTCCGAAGGAGACATGCCCATTTTCCTAAGGTCAAGTAACGGACAAGCAGATCTGTGGTACTGAAAATGATAGCCCATTTTAATTCCCTAAGACAAAGCATGGTAACACCTCCAATCAATTAAGATCAGAAGTTATATGAACTATGTCTATTGTACCATCCTGTCATCATCATTATTATTATTACTACTACTACTATTACTGCTGCTGTTACTACTACTATTATTGTTGTAATTATTAACTTTTCTCTATTTAGAATGTTCGCATCGGAATGATTCAACATAAACCGGAAAATTTTGGTACAATTTTTTTTTTTTTAAAGCATTTCAGTAAGGCTGGAAGCCACTAGAACGCATAGGATTTGGAGTGAGAGCAGATAGGAATGATAGAGGAAGGGATGAAGAGAAGGATAGTGGATAGATCAAGGCAGCCGGAGATGACGATTGACATTACATTTGAATAGTTGGAGATTATAGCTATCAAGGAAACCGGAAAAGGGAAGGGAGTTCCACAGGCGAGAGGTGCGAGATATGAAGCTGTTGGAGTAGAAGAGACGGCTACATTTAACAGTTTCAACAAATTTATCAACTTCGATGGTTGATTGATTCGATTTTTATAGCTTATCAACCCTTTCCAGGTTATTTAAAAGAAAATAGTTTTAGATTGTAAAAATTTGTTTTTTTTTTTTTTTCGATAATAATAATTTACTGATAAAAATTTTACTAATTATCCCATAGCTGGGGAGAAGAGGTGGATTCTTAACTTTCCCAAAGGTATTTGCGCGCAAGTGAATATAATGAACACAACTGAAATTGGAACTAGACTCTCCGATTAACAACTCCGAACCATTATACATTATACCACCTATACATTCAAGCTTACAGCACTTAGCATTCCCAAGCGGTCACCAAGCTGACCAGGCTCGACGTTGCTTAACTTCGGTGATTGTACGGGGACCGCTTTTTCAACGTAACTCGACCTGTAAGCCATCAACTACAGATCTCTTTGCTAAAACTGAGCAAAATGTAAATTTAGCTCATATATATATATTGTGTGTGTGTGTGAGAGAGAGAGAGAAAGAGGCTATTTCCTAAAATCAGTATCAGTAAGTGATCTGTCGGTCCAGGATCAACTGATCACTTACAAAAAGAAAGCTGTCTCAAATAGATTTTTATTTTTTTATTATTTCACCCCCAAACAAGGTGATAATGTCACTAAGACACAAGAGGGTTACTTGTAGTAAATGAGTATGAGAAAACTTTGGAAGAAACCGGAAACAAGGGATAACCCTTCTATTCCTGTTCAATAGATGGGGAGGTAGTGTGAACCGGACGATAGGTGAACATAACCCTATGAAATGCATTTATATATTTGCATCACCCAAGGATTTTTACTCAACATCTATTTATGATCAACACCAAGCAAAATGATATTCATTCAACGATATTTCTTCGCATTTCTCACTTATTCCCTTTCCAGTCTTTTAGCAGAATATAGCCGAATGAACCAGCATCTTTTATTCCCCATCCTGTCATAAAAACAGTTCATGTTAATTCTCGTAATACTTGAATATTTGATCATAAATGTTGTTTAGTAACTGAACACCGTTTATTCACCCCATCAATATTATATCATAATTACCCTATTTGATGATATATTAAGCCATCTTTTTCCTAAAACTGATTTCAAAATATATTCTGGGCTTATATTCGAAGTTGAAGTTTCTGTTAATATTTATCAATGCAATTACTACTACTTGTTCTTAACCCTAGAACACTAATCATGGGTATATGTTATCCAGCGTAAATTTTCCTATTTTTAATTACAATTTTCAGTACCTGATTTTCTTACCTAAATAATGTTTTTCAATTCCTATTAATGTTAACTCAAAGTACAAAGTTTGATGTGCCTGCATGTAAAATATTTCAATTAAAGATTTATATTTAATTTTTTTTTTTTTTTTTTGATATTTTGAAAATCGGGTACGATATACCCATCGTTAGTAGTGGTGTAACTTTAATTGATGGTTAGTGTTCTAGGGTTAACCCAACACCATAATACTAGTAATATTAACCTATGTCCTCTTGGCGTCAGTTTAAATTGACGTCTCTTTTTTTTTTTTTTTTTTTTTTTGGCAAACTTTTTGACCAT
>CAHIKZ030004826.1:522500-525000 GCA_903632075.3 Acanthosepion pharaonis
CTCCCCATCGCTTTTCTCTCTCTCTCCCATCTCTTTTCATCTCTCTCCATCGCTTTTCACTTTCTCTCTCTCTCCATCTTTTCACTTTGCTCTCTCTCTCCATGGCTTTTCACTTTCTCTCTCTCTCTCTCCATGGCTTTTCACTTTCTCTCTCTCTCTCATGGCTTTTCACTTTCTCTCTCTCTCTCCATGGCTTTTCTCTCTCTCTCTATCTCCATGGCTTTCTCTCTCTTTCTTTTCACTTTCTCTCTCTATCTCCATGGCTTTTCACTTTCTCTCTCTCTCTCCATGGCTTTTCCTTTTCTCTCTCTCTCCATGGCTTTTTTTCTCTCTCTCTCTCCATGGCTTTTCACTTCTCTCTCTCTCTCTCCATGGCTTTTCACTTTCTCTCTCTCTCTCTCCATGGCTTTCACTTTCTCTCTCTCTCTCTCATCTCTTTCTCTCTCTCTCCATAGCTTTTCTCTTTCTCTCTTTTCACTTTCTCTCTATCTCCATGGCTTTTCTCTTTCTCTCTCTCTCTCTCCATGGCTTTTCTTTTCTCTCTCCATGGCTTTTTTCACTTTCTCTCTGGCTTTTTCTTTCTCTCTCCATGGCTTTGGCTTTCTCTCTCCATGGCTTTTCTCTTTCTCTCTATCTCCATGGCTTTTCACTTTCTCTCTCTCTCTCCATGGCTTTCCTCTCTCTCTCTCTTCTCCTCTTTCTCTCTCTCTCTCTCCATGGCTTTTCACTTTTCTCTCTCTCTTTCCATGGCTTTTCACTTTCTCACTTTCTCTCTCTCCATGGCTTTTCTTTCTCTCTCTCTCTCTCTCCATCTCTTTTCACTTTTCTCTCTCTCTCTCTCTCTCCTTTTCACTTTTCTCTCTCTCCATGGCTTTTTCACTTTCTCTCTCTCCTCTATCTCCATGGCTTTGGCTTTTCTCTCTTCTCTCTCTCTATCTATCTCCATGGCTTTTCACTTTCTCTCTCTCTCTCTCTATCTCCATGGCTTTTCACTTTTCTCTCTCTCTTTTCACTTTATCTCCATGGCTTTTCACTTTTTCTCTCCTCTCTCTCTCTCTCTCCATGGCTTTTCTTTCTCTCTCTCTCTCTATCTCTCTCTCTCTCTCTCTTTCTCTCTCTCTCTCTCTCTCTCCATGGCTTTTCTCTCTCTCTCTCTCTCTCTCTCTCTCTCCATGGCTTTCACTTTCTCTCTCTCTCTCTCTCCATGGCTTTTCACTTTCTCTCTCTCTCTCTCCATGGCTTTTCACTTTCTCTCTCTCTCTATCTCCATTTTAATTCTCTCTCTCTATCTCCATGGCTTTTCACTTTCTCTCTCTCTTTCTCTCCATGGCTTTTCTTTCTCTCTCTCTCCTATCTCCATGGCTTTTTTTCTCTCTCTCTCTCTATCTCTAGCTCCATGCTTTTCTCTCTCTCTCTCTCTCTCTCTCTCTCCATCTCCTTTTAATTTTCTCTCTCTCCATGACCATCGCTTTTTAATTTAGTCACTCTCCCATCGCTTTTAATTTTCTCTCTCTCCCTCCCATCGCTTTTAATTTTCTCTCTCTCCTTCCCATCGCTTTTAATATTCTCTCTCTCCCTCCCATCGCTTTTAATATTCTCTCTCTCCCTCCCATCGCTTTTAATATTCTCTCTCTCCCTCCCATCGCTTTTAATATTCTCTCTCTCTCCCATCGCTTTGAATATTCTCTCTCTCTCCCATCCTTTTGAATATTCTCTCTCTCCCATCCTTTGAATATTCTCTCTCTCCCATCGCTTTGAATATTCTCTCTCTCTCCCATCGCTTTGAATATTCTCTCTCTCTCCCATCGCTTTGAATATTCTCTCTCTCTCCCATCGCTTTGAATATTCTCTCTCTCTCTCCCATCGCTTTTGAATATTCTCTCTCTCTCTCTCCCATCGCTTTGAATTTTCTCTCTCTCTCCCATCGCTTTGAATTCTTTCCCATCTTTGAATATTCTCTCTCTCTCTCCCATCGCTTTGAATATTTCTCTCTCTCCCATCTCTTTGAATATCTCTCTCTCTCCCATCGCTTTGAATATTCTCTCTCTCTCCCATGCTTTGAATATTCTCTCTTTCTTTGAATATTCTCTCTCTCTCCCATCCTTTGAATATTCTCTCTTCTCCCATCGCTTTCTCTCTCTCTCTCCCATGGCTTTTCACTTTCTCTCTCTCTCCTCCATGGCTTTTCTTTCTCTCTCTCTCTCTCTCCATGGCTTGGCTTTCTCTCTCTCTCTCTCTTTTCCTTTCTCTCTCTCTTTCCATGGCTTTTCTCTCTCTCTCTCTCTCTCCATGGCTTTTCACTTTCTCTCTCTCTCTCTCCTGGCTTTCACTTTCTCTCTCTCTCTCTTTGGCTTTTCTCTCTCTCTCTCTCTCCATGGCTTTTCACTTTTCTCTCTCTCTCTCTCCATGGCTTTTCACTTTTTCTCTCTCTCTCCATCTTTTCTTTCTCTCTCTCTCTCCATGGCTTTTCACTTTTCTCTCTCTCTCCATGGCTTTTCTT
>CAHIKZ030004826.1:527500-687500 GCA_903632075.3 Acanthosepion pharaonis
TAAAACTAGAATCAAGTGCTACAAATAAATTTTACAAATGTGAATACTGACATAAACTTGGTGGTGGGGAATATGCCTGAAGAATGATTGCCGTTATATACTCGCAACTTCACGCTCTATCAAAACATTTTTCATTTATTCCGTTGTCCTAAAATGTTTTAGGCCACCCTAAAGTAAATACGGCCACCAAATTCTTCATTTTATACTGTATGGCATCGGTCACAGCGTTCATATAGTGTTGTTCACTAATCTAGCCCTACTTATACACCACACAAGTAATGAACCTTAATTCCCATGAGACTGCAAAGGGATTTCGACGCCATTCAACTAAAAGTTAAGAGGTTGACCTTTCCATTTTGGCTTGAAGGTTTGTCAACTTTTTCATAGGAGGGTAATTCGTTTTGTAGGTCAGTGTGAGTGACTCAGTCACATGTTTTTGTAGAAACACATTAGATACAATTTGAACAATGTAGAATAATCGCACTACTTATATTGGAATTGATAAATAAGTCTCTAAATTTATGTAGAGAATTCCTAAATGGCTTTTCTTGAATGGATCTAAAATCGGCTAAAGTAGAACGATTTTCAATATGGCGGCCAGAGTAGGATTTTTCGTTGATAATGTCCAGTAAATTGCCAAATACAAGATAAAGAATGATATATGTGCCTTGAACGTATTGCTGTTTTATTATTATTATTATTATTATTATTATTATTATTATTTTATACGGAAAGTTAGAACACTTTTAGCATGTTCGCATTGTTAAATTTATTTATTACAACTGTTTTACCCATGCTGTCTAAAATTACTGCAATTCAGGTACAGTTCCACAAAATAAAAAGTCTGGAGTGAATCTAAATCAAATGTTAAGTTTTAAAGATTCCAAATTCTCTCACTTTGACTTTATTTCTACTCACTGTCTATCAGTAACACTCTTTTGTTTGCCGTCAGGCCGTGAACGATAATGGCTCTCCACAACACCCTCTACTTTGTAGACTAATAAAAAAAAAAAAAAAAAAGTTTTTTTTTCTATAGCTCCTAATCCTTGTTCTGCCAACCATTCACTCAAGCTCTTTAAGTCGGTCACGCGCGACTTTCCTCTGTTCTTTCAATATGTCCCGTGAGTGTCAAATTTTCCAAGCCCTCCTTTTCTTAGTGCCCTAGATTATTTCAACTGTCTCTGGCTGATTCTGTTTGTAAGTATCTTTTTTGTTTTCACTTTTCCTAAAACTTGGTCGCTACTTACTTATCCAGTCCATGGTATTCTCAGCAACCTTCTGTAGAACCACATTTCTTCTGTCTAGACTCTTAATCATCTGTTAGGCGAATATCCAGCATTATGAGAACCTATATTATATAATTTACAACTCTTTCTTTGTTTCCAATGAATTTTTCCTGTTTCTTGTTTTAAAAAAAATTACTTCAAAATATTGACAAATCCCACTGAAGTGGTTAATGAGAAATTAATTTGAATTAAATTTTTCCCTTTTTTTCTTTTTAACAGTAACAGAAAAAAAATCAATCTAGTTAATTTCTCATTGACTAATTCACAAGGATTTGCCAATACTGTTATGCAATTTTTATATCATTTGCCGACAATAAAGTGGCTTCATGCAGCTTTTTAAAAACTCCGTCCCATTCAAACGTAAATCAGATAATCCATGGATTAACCCTGTTCCCCTGCCAACTTTTATTTATTTATTTATTAACTTTCTCTTCTCTTAGCGTTCTAATGTGTCCGTGCTGCTCATATGTACAGCACTGGGTGCTTTTACTAACTACAGAGTTGTGAAGCCAAGCAAAAGTTCTCCTTTTGGCTATGTGCGCAAAGATTCTACAATGTACTTCGCTCGTAGCCTTTAGCATATGGACGAAGAAACAGAACGGCTTCCGGTAATGCAAGCTTTTTGTATTTTCTTTTTGAGATTTGAACGGAGAAGCGTGAAGAGTTGCCTTAGCTTGCTTTAAGGTAAAGTACTTCTTACACAACGCTATTATATTAGCTGCAGATTGTATTGTTAGTAGGGTGATCTGGTTCATGTTAATGGCGATTTAGTTAATAATATTAAGGTTAGTGTTTGTGTCTTGTGAGTGCGTCTTGAATCTAAGCAGTTTTTTTTTGTTTTTATAGAAACGCTTTTATTACGTACATGAAATAATTAAACTGACATGAGGATAACTTGTCACGTTGGATATATATTTATTTAAGTGAAAAGAGAGGTGGGTTAGAATTTTGATTATACAAATGTACAGAATATTTTATCCGAAAGACTTGAGGCCAGAGGGAGTATTTCGAAATTTTATTACGGTGGAGCAATGTTCGGATTGAGAAATCGGAGAGTTCGAATTCTAGTCAGATTCATTATATTCACTTACGTGCTAATACCCTTGTGAAAGGTATGAATCCTTTTCTTTCCCTCCCAGCTATTGGTAAATAGCAAGACAGACTGGGTTCTGTAGCCTTGGATGGCAATTGCTCTACCGCAGAAAGAAATGGCAACCTACCGCGGGAAAAAATCTGCCTCGTCAGCCATGTATCTTTTCCGTACTTCTTTCTTTCTCTTCTTTCTTTCTTTCTCTTCTTTCTTTCTTTCTCTTTGTAATGCTCTCTTTATATAGAACCTTGTTTTTTCTAAACGTTTTTGGCAGCCGATGTTCAGGTCCTCCTCAAATTTTACCTTTTGAAGCATCATAATTGATAGGCAATAGTCATTTACTTCCGGACTGTATTTCTCATGACACGGTACCATCTTTTAAGCGATTAAACTAATTTTTGGCAATATAACCGGATATTGTTTAATTTCATTGCATTTCCCAAACTCTGCGAGCAGTTTCAACTATTCAAAGGTTCAGTTTCCAATAATACCTCAAAAGTTTCAGAATCTCAATATTTGTATCCGTCATTATAACATCTAAATAGTATTAATCACGATAATAATACAGCACCATACCCTTTATATGTAGATGAAAGAAGCTTTGTAGTAAAAACACACTCTATCTTTATATGGATATAGACGATGTTTTTGTTGACTCTACTCGGCTAAAAGAAATGTTCTTTTGTTTTTGTGAAATAGCTTTAAAATGCATTAATAACAAAATGAAAATTAGAGGCTTACACCGAACGGTTACAAACGGTAATTGTAGAGAGCCTCCCCCTCCCCCCTTTAAGGATAAAGAAATAATGTATACAATTTAAAAGTAAAACTTCCCTTTCGCTCAAACTGCATGTCACAATTTGGTCGTGTACCGAACAAACACTCTTCTCAGTTACACACACACACACACACACACACACGAGTAATATACAATAATTAGAATCCGATCAGAAAGTTTAAATAAATTAAAATATGACTTGTTATTTTTTACCTTTCACTTGTTTGTACGAATTATTCAGATTTAATTGTAACAGTATTTTACGAATTTGACTGAAAGTTTTCGATATTTAATAAGAAGCCCAAACTACGACTTTGTTTATAAATAAATGTTTATAAAAATTGTATATAATGCAGTATGTTTCTCATTGTATTTTCAGCTTATAATTTTAATGTTTTGATAAACCATTCTGTTTAACTTTAAATTTTACACCTGTTATTAGA
This sequence comes from Acanthosepion pharaonis, assembly GCA_903632075.3. NCBI lineage: Eukaryota > Metazoa > Mollusca > Cephalopoda > Sepiida > Sepiidae > Acanthosepion > Acanthosepion pharaonis. The sequence continues at coordinate 531,098 of CAHIKZ030004826.1, forward strand.
TAAGTTGGACATATTGTCATCTGTGATTTAAAAAATATTTTTATGCAATCGTTTTTTTTCTCATTTTTTTTTCTTTTACTTTGCTTACATTTATTGAAAATTTTAAAATCCTAGTTTTTAAAAAGCAAAAAAAAAGACTTTTAATGTCTATGTCAGTAGTGAGTCATTTCATTGCCTGCAGACGAATTTCTCTATTGACCTTGTCATTAAGTTCGTCCAGCTTGTTGAAAGACTCCGCTTGCATATCAGACACAGCAGGCACTCTTGTCCTTCTTTTCTTTGTTCCGTTCACTCGTTGCAGTTATGGTAAAAGCAATATCTATCGTAGTAGTAGAGGTAGCAATAGTTCTACTTGCCAGTGACTGTTGCTATATGTTCAGCACAAATTGATACTGCAAGGGGAATGTCATTGCTATTTCAGTTTATCTAACTTTATCTTGATAATAAAACGCAAATTTAGGAGCCTCTTCAAATTACCAATTTAACAATTTATTTTGCCCGTTTGATAATTTACTCGTATATACTTTTTGATATTTTGAACATGAGAATCCTGATAGATTATTTAGTACTAAGCATAAAAGTAAAAGAACGATGAATAGTTACTGTTGTTTATCTTTCTGCCTCTCGACGTAGAAATAACGACTGTAGCTGTGTTAGTGAAAAAAAAGATTTTTTTTTCAATTTGTCTCGATCAGCTTCCTTAATAAATATATTTTAAAATATGCCTTATACTCCTTAATTACTGTAATGATTTTATCTTTATTATTATTACTCGTGAAATGCGTGATGCTCGAATAAAATGTGGTTATTGTTTCCTCGCGTGCACTTAACAAATGCTACTCGTGAAGTTACAATTTATCGTCTGCTTAGGACGACATAGATTTAGCAATCTGTTAATTCATTGATTTTGCCGTCTGTTGCTGGCACTTGTTTCAATTTATTTATAAATATGTTATTCATAATTTATTTGCCCATTAGATGCTGAAAAAATACTTGTTTACTTTCATACGTGCTTTTTTCCCAAAAATAAAGGATGCGAAGTACATTTCCTGACGTAATTACCCATTCTGTGTATACGCCCTTTAAGCGTCTGCCGTTCATGTACACAATTCCTTCTTTCTCTCTCACTCACACACGCACACACACACACACACACATATATATATATATATATATATATATATATATATATATTGATTAAATGAAAATAAAATCACTTTTCATTGACTTCTGTGTGTTTGAATAAATCCATTCACCCATTGGTATGAATGTAGACGTAACGTAGATAAAAAAAAAATCACAAGTGGCAGGACAAACGTATGGCGCAATTATGAATAGTGACAAGAAGTAAAATATAATCAAATCTTAATGCGTAAATGGAAGGCCGGGAACTGCAGTGAGCAGAAAATACAGATGACTACATTTTATCCACATAGATAACAAATATAATTCTAACGGAGAGTTATTAATACTTATAAAATACCTTTAAGAAAGAAAAGTAAATACATAGTAAATAATTTTAGAATTATGTTTGCCTAGAAAACTGGGACTGACAGGAGGGTGGGAAGTTTTGCTATCGGATGTCATGACCCCTAGCAGCAGCTGTTGATGGTGATATTTATGTTGAACTGGTGCCAATTCGAAGTATGTGGCCTCTTTGGTGGACTTGCTATGCTAAACGTTGGTGTTACCTATTTGCAGACTATCCATAAAGATTTAGAGAAGGAGGAACCCGTTGTAAAGTCAACTCTTGCTCACGCGGAAGAATTGCTCGGTACGTCCAACCAGTCCAAGAAGGTAGAAAAGGATCAACAATACCAGAAACTGAGATACAACACTTCTGATTTGAAAGTTCGATTTGATGCTGTAAGTACATTTTTTTTTTTAATTTCTTATAATATGCTGTCATTTTTAATGCATTTTTATGTTATATTAATTACACATACAAAAAGCTTTTTCGTGTTACTATTTACAGTAAACAATTTGCAGACACTGTGCAGATCCACATGTGTTGTGTATTAAACACAAAATCGCGAAAAACCCTGAGTTTGTTACTCTTTTTTCTTCTTTTTCTTTTTTTATTTTTTAATCAAGTTTACCTCAAGCAACACAATAACGCCACAAGGTTGTTATGAATGTAAATTATGGTATCAGTTTGGGATTTTATTGATTCTTCCTATTATTTATTTTCCTCCAAAAAAAAAAACTGTTCTGTAGAAATTTTTCTTGAATCACTAAAAAAAAAAATAATCCTGAAAACTGATCAATTTAACTCGCACACAAAGGAGGAAGATTTGAATGAAATCCAGCATTTGTTTCCCTCTAACGAGCTTCAAACAAAAGAAAGGCATTCGACCAGTACACATACACTAGTGAGCACGCACAGTGTCATACACGTACGCATTCGGACACACCTGAACCGGGCGCCTGCTCTCTAGAATGATGGCTAGAGAGCAAGTCCCTTTAATGCTAGCTAGGTGTACGACCTTCAACTGGTGTCTCACGACTAAAACTAAAGTTGAAGAGCTGACTTATTATGTAATTATTTTCTCGGCTCAACAAATAACTACAAACCTGTATTTTTATGTTTACGAACTTGTTTTTGTTTATGTCAATAATTTATATCTGCTTCGGAAATTTTAATTGCAATAAACAGCAAAGTTTCTCAAAACAATTACTTTTACGTACTTAAAAGCAGTCATTTTTCTTTAATTTACCACTGTAAGATATTTTTAAGTTATCGCAATATAATTTAAAATTAAAGCAATACTCCGTGAAGTTACCTATTAGAAAACAGGTAAATTTTCGGATGTATTTTTGGATTACCATCGTCGCGAATGCATGCATGCAATGCAAATGAATGCACGCACGCGCGCAAATTGATTATTGTTTTATGTACACATAACATTCTACCTTGGTCAGAACCACGATAATGGCATGTACATTACATATACGCTTGTATTTGTATGACATAACATGCACGCATAATTACGCATATTAAGCACACATATCAGTTTACCGGCAATTCGCTACTTGAAAGCACACGTATTTCACAAACGACATGCACAGAAAAATAGACCGGTGAGGGTGCACACATGTTAATTTATATACAAAACTTATTTTTGTATATAGATGAGCAAACGCACATAGTCGCAAACTCGTTGTTACAACACACGGAGGTGTGTAAACAGCATTTATGAATCTTATTACATCATGCAAAAAAATACAATATCCTTCCCATCAGCCATCATTGCTATTACTTGTACGAAAGCAACACTGGCCGAATGATTCCACCTGTGACCACATCGACACGTGCATGCGTGTGCCATAATAACAATAATAACAATAATAATAATTTTAGCTGATGTACTCCGAAAGATGTTCGCTACATTCCAGAGAGTTCTTCAGTTGATTCGAAAACTTGCTGGGCAGTCGTAACCACTGTCTGCATTATTGTCAAAAAAAATTCTTGGTCGGATTACAATTGCTGTAAACTTAAACACGGTAAATGCTAATATTCAAATTTTTTAAAATTCAGTTTATGTTCGTGCTACACGTAGAAATTATGCAAGTTACATGTTTTTGTTTTATCACTGTGAAAAAAAGCTTTTTGTTTTTAAATCAATTTATTTTAATATTGCATAAATAAATTGAATGCATAAAGAACAAATTATTTTCCATTTTTCTTATTGTACCCTTAATGCTTTTTTTTCACATACACACGTACGCATACACGTAACTCAATAAGTCTGTTGCCTAATCATAAAATAATTTTACATGACAAATATTTATTTTTCGACGTGAACTATTTCCTTGTCAGTGCACTTAATCGTATATTATATAATGAAAACTTCAGATAACTTTGAGGATACAGACTTGTTGATCTACCGTCACACACACACACACACACACATCTTCTCTTTTCTGATCGTGTTTTTATATCACCTTTATTTTAAATGCAATATTTTTTTAATTTTTACCCAAGAAATATACAACCATATTTTAAATGAAATCATTATGGTAAAAAAGTAATTAAAGATTTATATATTCTTTTTAAATGTGTCTATATGAATTTATTTGGATAAATCACATTAACCTTGTTTTGGTCGACGTTTTCCAGCCAACATACCTTTTTATTTATCAATATCATGGAGGTCTTATAACTTGATTTGATTGAAGCAAAGTCTTTGGATTAAAGAAAATTTAAGCAACTTCAAATTTCGTGAAGTAAATCCGTGTCTATAACGCACGGTTTGTATTTATTTTTATTTTATTTTTTTTATGAAATGACTAAGTAGAACGTAGAAACAGACGACTATCTTAAAAACAAACAAACGAAGGAAAGAATGAAGATAAGATCAAAATAAGTGGAAATTGGAGTAAATAAGATAAAACGGTCTATTTTTAAATATAAATTATCTTTAAAATAAAAATCATTAAATAATAGAAAAATATCAGCAACGATTGTTTTTTTTATGGGATGCACACACACACACACACACACACACTATCTTATTGTACAACATAGTGTGTGTATATATATATATATATATGTCTCAATAAATGAAATTTATGTGTATTGTATTTCAAAATATTTCGAATTTTTAAAGTCATAGTATGAACATTTCTTTTTAGATACGCTCTTTGTTCAAAATGCAGTTTATAATACAAATAAAAAACATTACGTGAATAATTGTATACGTTTCATTGGTGATGATTTTTAAAGAGTCTCTTGCATGACCTTTGTCACAAAGAGAATTGTTTCATAACTTATGTTGACAAGTTGTTTACTATGATGATGGGGAGATCTTAAACAAGATAGTCAACCACATGTCACCACCAAAGTTTATCGATTCTTCATTCATCACAAACTTGTCGTCCATCAACTTTCAGAAATACCTCGTCTACATTTTTTTTTTTTTGTGTAAATAAATTAAAATAATACTTATCCGTCGAAATGTTCGGGGATTCTACAGTTAATTCAACTGACCGCTAAGCGGAGCGATTCAAAATGTTTAGTTCTTCAAGACTGTAACTCGTGTGACACTTAGCCCATCGCCAAGAGAAGGCTTGTGGCGCGGTTGGGGTGAAAATGGTATGAACTTAATTGCACAAATTCTTACTCGCAGTAACGCCCGCCGCTGACAAAGCCCCACTATCACCACCACCACCCCCAAAAAATAAAAACACTCTGGCGACAGACCTGTGTGGCACATAAACCTTAGATCTCTTTTGCCTTTCTATTATTTAGCCTTCGGTGCATATGTGAAAAATAGCTTACTCTTGGTTAAATTTACATTAAAAAAAAAAAAAAAGTAGCCACGCGTTAGTTGTTACCATGTGACCGTTAAATTTTACAAACACAATATTTCCAGGAAAATAAAAAAAAAAAAGCCTGCTCTGCTTTAGTACACTTTAACATGAAATTGCGATAGTCTCACCTACCAAGCATTATAGCAGCCGACTCTTTTTAACTCTGCAATCAGTATCACTGAGAAAGCAGTATGCTCAGATATGAAAGATGTTACAATCTAATTATTTAAAGTTATTATCAATTATTTGTATGCTCACAGTAGCAAAGATTTTACAATAACAAATTTGACTAGCCTGGATTTGAAATTGTAGTTTTTGTGTAACCCACACGTAATCTTTCAGTCTACTGTTCTTCCCCAAATTTTCGGATTGAAGACAAGGAATCATTACTTACTTGGTCTGATACATACATTTTTCATTTGAATTTTATAGAATCTTTGCAGTGTTGAGATTTTTCTGTTAAAATTCCGCTTGAGGTCATTCTGTATGTATACGAATATCATTAGGATGTTTTTATGAACCACTTAAGTGATGCCAACAAAATTTTGTTTCGTTCATTAGACATTATTAGTTAAAATTTTAAAAAGAAATGATTAAAAATAAAGTCAGCTTATTGAAGAAAGAATTCAGATATTCCGCTGTAAGATTTTTTTCTTTTTACTTATATTTACAAACGTGCTGTTTTTTTGTTTTTTGTTTTTTAGACTGGTGATAGCTAAGTGAGATATCGCACCTAGTGAAGTTTGACTACAAAAATATCTATTTGAAATTTCTGATGAATCTTAATTCTTAAGTTAATGATTGAATAATCCCATAGCGAATTATACGTCAATAACATATCCGTAGAAATTCCCCTATCGCACCGTTAAATATTTTTAGCTTAACAACTTTAACGAAATATTGCAATAACAATCCTAAAATAACGACCAGCATTCATATTTAAGAAGTAAGGGGGAATAAATAAAAATTGACAACTTTTTCTATTTTACTGAAATAGACGTTAGACACTTTTTCTTTCTTTCTCTAATTTTTTTTTTCACTGAAAAGTATCGTCTCTGATATGTCCATTCCGTCTTTCCCCGCGATCGAAACGAAATAGTCCATTATATATGAAGTATCGGTCGTGCTAAGGTACAAACAGAATTATATCTTTATTCTTCCCTGACAGTCAACTGAATATATTTAACACGCAATTCATCAGGGGCTTGATTTAACTAGAACTGAAACCTGAAACTATATATCCCTTAAGAGGAACAATGGAATGAGAACAATCAATATCCGTGGATTGAATAAAGAGTTCAATTTAAAATTCCAAGTGGTTATCGACTACGACACACCCACTGAAGAAGCTTATCTATAGAATCAATCCAAATTTAAGACTGACGTTAATACAATGGCTCTTGTTTAAATAAGTTGTTGCCTTTCCTTTGCGTCACCCTAGTAATATATTGCATAGAGATAAATGATTCGACCATCTCTACGTAGATAATAATTCCTCATCGCAAACAACAAAAAAGAAACGATATTTTTGCTTTAAAAAAGCTTACGGCCATATCACATTGAAACACCGGTTCCCGTCCGATCGCCTAAGTTAAGTAACGTCGAGTTTGGTCAGTACTTAGATAGGTAACCGCTTGGAATTCCATGTGCTGTAAGCTTGGATTTGGGGTTAGTTTAATGGATAGCGGCTCGGAATGAGAAATCGGAGAGCCGAGTTCAAATTCCAGTCCGGTTCGTTGCATTGTATGAATCCACATCTTCTTTACTCCTTCAATGGGTTAAATAGTAGACATTTTACCTGAATATTATTATTATCCCCAACAAATTCTTCATACAATACTCACTCTGAAATAAACTTTTACAATTCAAAAATATATCGTATTTAAATAGTCTATACAAGGTTGATAAGCCATAAAAAATCCATCTTGCTTAAAATAACTATGTTTTCATTTAATACTTCTAATTCAAAGAACAAGCATATATATTTGGGGAGTGAATGTGATCTCTTTTTCTTAGGCCTTAGTATTACGGTAACTAATATCTAAAAAGCATGGTCTCAGTACTATGTCATAAAGCTTGTTATAATCGAGAATTGTATTAAAAAATAAGAATGGAAATTATGATTGTGATCCTATCCTAAATAATGATGTTTCTAAAACTGTTAATCTTGTATTTATCAAGTCTTTAAGTGAGAAATAATTTTGTTCCATTACACGACTATTTTTATTCGTAAGGACAATGACCATTCTGGAAATTGCGAATTGTGAAGAGTTTCTCTCGACAATTTTCTGTCATCATAAAGTCAATTCTGCAAATTCCTGCTTCTCGAGGTCAACAAACACAGACGAATTCTGACAAGAGAATTTCTTGTAGGCAACTAGTTAAGCGAACTTCGTCTAAGGCAGTAAGTATAGGTTAGACAACAAGAATCGAACTCCGGAAATATTAAATGCAAGACTACATTGCTAGGCACTGCTCCCTAGTGATACTTTTAAAATTATTTAGTAAGCTCAACTTTGTTTGACACATATCCATGGAGTACTCAGTCAGAATCGGACTTACTAAACCAGCAAATTGGCCTAAAAGATGAATTTAGCAATCATTGTTGAGCGTAAAGCTAACGATTGGTAAGAGATTGTCGACATCTGAGAAATTACTTGAAATACAGTTTCACAATCTTCAACCTGTATATAGTGATTAATACGACAGATTGTCCAAAGAGAAAATCGTTTGCTTACAGAATTTTTCAAATAATATATAGCACATAGTACGGTCACTTGTTCGATACTTATGTGGTACAATGTCGTTTAAATTTAGCAAACCAACGGAAACTTGTGATGGGTGTACCTCCAAAATTCGTGATGACCAGACATTGGCAGCTGATCTCTCATCTGATTTAGCTCTTATATCTCGGGGACAGGGGGAGGGTACATTCCATACCTCGAAAACCAAACTCGTTACATTCCATCATCGCCGATCGGACCCCAAACTACCACCAGTCACGAATGGATGTCCCCTCGAGAAGGCCCCCTGACTTGAGCGACTATTGAGCTTAAAAATACCCCAGACCTCGAGTAAAGATGCAGGAAAAATGGTCGCTTCCCTGTACCGTTCCAGTTATTACCTGATTCCTCGTGTTATCCTCTACCTTTACAAGAGACAGATCAAGCCTAAAATTGAGTACTGCTGCCTTGTCCTCAGTTTCCAATCTCGATAGTCCAAAAGCGTCTCTGCGTCCTTGTAGATGACCACTTTCCACTATGCACCCCCTCTCTGACAGACAGGGTGTGGTAAGCCTCTCATTTCTCGGACAAACTACATTCCTTGGTTCCGCCAGTTCTTACCTCCATGCCGCTCACATTGTATCAAAACATCCCCATTCTCTCCTTATTCCACTGTTGAGATATAAGTTCCTCTCGAGCAGCAGCTTCTCGCGAACCACTGCTCTGTGGAACCGACTCCTGAGAGGATGTTTCCCCGATCTCAATCTGTTCGTCTAAGGTTAATCGTTATCTTCCCCACCTATCCGCTAAATTGTGCTTCTATGTAACCCTCTACATAGTGGGCCCCCGGGCCTTGTATAGGGTGAACTTCACTGTAAAAAAAAAAATATTCGTTAATTCATATAATAATGCTTAAAAACATAATGATATATTCGCTTTATATCATACAGTGTTGATACAGCTTTCAGATTAGTGTGAGATTGATCATAAGGACGGTTATACAGTGAATATTTTAGTCAAAGCTTTTATTTTACTTTAGACCAAATAGGGCGGGAGGCAATTAATGACGTCAGATAGGTGTAAAGACAAAATAACGAAACAGACGCGAAACCTTTTGTCGGAATTTTTGAGATATGGAATTATCATTATAGGCTTTGCTATTTGGACCAGCATGTTCAACTTGGTTGTTATACTCGCAACGTTTCGACCGGACATCTTCAGGAGTGTCTCTGTTTTCAGTAACTTTTTTGGAATTTCGGACCGATCACTTTATTCAGTGCACAGGGGTAGAATGTTCTCATTCCACTTTTCATGTTTCAAAGAGACACAGCCTAGTGGAGTAAAGTGTTGGTTAAAACCTATATGGTTTCTGGTAATGAGTTCAGTCTCGGAGTTTGGTAGTACAGGAAAATCTCATAATCTGGTTCAATGGAAGGAAGTGACTAGCAACACAAACGTGAATAACACTGGTGACTATTAACTGATATGAAATATTCCCTAAGCATAAAAAGCTGAACAGAAATAGCCCGCCTCCCAGAATTGACTAAAGTTTTCGGTTCGAAATTCCCCACCCCACTAAAGTTGCTGATTATGAAGATTTCCAAGGAAGACCGGGAAATACACTAATCTGAATAACCGAAGCGTTATGAGAATAACAACGAAGATGAGCATACAAGTCCGAAAAACAAGCATGAAACCTGTTTGAATTTCGGAAAGTTTTACTAGATTACTTGACTACTTAAAATTACAATGCACTTTGCGGAGCAAGTACAAAAGAACTGATTTTTATGAATAAAATCATATTTCGTGTTTCCAACACGTGGCGCATGTCTGTAGGTAATCATTATTAAATCAATTTTATATCGATTTCCGAGACTAAAAATAAACAAAACGGTAAATTATTTGAAAGTTTTAGATTTTGAAAGAATTCTATTTAATTTTACTACAATGGAAAAGCAAACAACGCACCCACTCATTGACCGTGTGTGAATTTCTTTTGGTGGTCAGTATGAAGTGAGAATGATGTGCTTTATAACTTTGAGGTTTACCTATCTACCCTCAGCAAGATGGTAAGTATGACACAATATCTCATTTAACACTAAACTTAGTACGCATACATGCAGGTAGTGCCAGGAATTGTGTATTTTCATAGGTATTTCTATTTTAAGACATCACAAACAACAGGATTGCCGAAATTTTAAGTACAATAGAGATGTGATAGCTGGGAATGAGACGATTCTTTGGATCTGTGTCCTTAAAATTTAATACCAGCTTTTCAGTTTGTTTTTCTCTCTTCTTTTTTTTTATGTCCGACCGCTTACGCATAACTTTGTTAGGTCAACGAATGCTCGTTATCACTTCGTTGTAGATGAGACTTTGTAACCGCAGATACTGGTACTAATAATACTTGTTCAAATAGTAATCGCTGATTAGTAACTCGTATAATGATCAGTATAGAGAAATAGTATAGTGGATAGCAATCTCTTAGACGTCACGCTAATTCCCATTTATACGTTTCCTTGACGATCACGTGGTCTACTTGTTTAATAGTGGAATATCGTCCGTGTTTGCTCACTAATGATCTGTGTTCAAGCTACAGTGTTGGCAACGACACTATATTCCTATACAAGACTCTTACATCTAAATGAAACGATGAAGACCCAGTTTTAACTTCAACACAGCGTCCACTCATGTGAATAACGAAAATACTTTGTATCGTTAAGATATTGTAACAGTTGAATATTTATTCGCTTTAGTTTTAGATCTAAGAATAAAACTAAAGATAATTGGACTACAAGAAATGCATGTTAAGCAAAAGGATCTCCCAAGGTATAGGATGTACAAGGGATCTGTCCCCCGACTCAGGCAGCGTCGTTTTCGATTCGAAAACGTCTGCAAGGAATGAAATCCATGAACATGAACGTCGAGATAAAGAAGGACATTGCAAGCGAGCGCTCTCACTGGAAGGTGAAATTACGCAGTTGCCTAAAAAAAAAAAAAAGAAGGAAAATAGAGGCTTCGTCACGCACTTGTGGATCAAAACATCACTATAGCAACATCAGAGGACAAGACAGGATTTTCAGATGCAGTTGTTGCAGCTTGGACTGTTATTTCCGTGTGGGCCTCTAAAGCCACAACAGACGCTGCTCTACCAACTTAGACTTAAACTTGATTTTCTAAGCGCATATTCCTGTTTAAATATAGCTCGGAGAGATCGAGAAAGATTGAAGAGTGGGTTTGTAAGGTTAGATTTGATATTCCGCTAACAGTATAGTTCCTTGTAGCTCAGATGGTAAGAGCAGCTGGTATCGTTAACCAAGCTTCCCCGAGTTAAAGGAAGTGTAAAAACATTTCCATTATTATTTACGATCGGCATTGTTTAGTCGCTGCCGTAAACTGACGGTTCGAATTTGTTGCAATAAAAAAATTTTTTTAAAATAAAAATTAAGATGAAAATAAGTCAAAATGAATAATAACGATATATTCGCTTTATAATATACAGTGTTAATACATCCTTCAGGCCAATGTGGCATTGATTATAAGGCTGGTTACATATTTAATATCTTAGTCTAACGTTTTATCTCTCCTGAACCAAATGCACAGAATCGATTTGTTTTGTTGTAAGAATTCGTCCATTAACTGTATTCTTCTTCTCAAACTAAATTCCTTATCCACTAATTATAACTAAGCTGTCTCATCGGTATTTACAATATAAGATGTGAGCTGTATACGGTACCCGTAGAACTGATTATCTATTTTTGATGCTTTTACATTGACTAGGATACTTATCTTGGTTGCTATGCCACAGAATCACAAACAAAGAACTGTACCTAATAACAGAAACCCCATCACTTGAGGAACTTCAACAACGGCAACGACTAAAATGGATAGCACATGCAAATCGAAGAGCAATGACAATCAAAATGTTAACATTACGAACTACTTCAATTTTTATTTTTTTTAATCAATTTATCCCAAGCAAAGCGATATAGTGCGACTAAAACGCAAGGGTTTACTGGGGGTGAAAGAGAAGGACTTTAGAAGGAACCGGAAACCCAATCCTAAACAGGGAACAAGGGATAAACCTCTATACCTGTTCAAAAGACCAGGGAGGCGTGTAATAAAGGGTTAAGTTACTGGAAAGAGGGATAACAGCTACTGGACTTGAGAAGCCGATTTTCCTGAAAAATTGTTTTAAGACAACGATTTTGTAAATTTCAACCGACGGGAGTACTGGCCGCTCGGTCAATCAGTGTCAATTAAGCAAACGGTCGATATTTTCATTACCATATCCATAACGTTTCAGTTGTACCTTCCAGCTTTCTTCAGGTTTATCGTACTATGTAAATTTTCGGGATTATGAACCAAACCCTTTATTTAATCCACGGATGTAGATTGTTCTCCTTCCATTTTCCAGGTTTATAGTATATTTTATATCAATTAAAATTCACTAGACTTATACAACCCCCTGTTGCTTGTCCGTTTCTTCAGTTGAAACGCAGTATATGACTTTTCTAAACTCCCGACTTAGCGACTGAACTCAGAAGGAGACGTGTTTTGACCAATACTAAGGCGTTCTCATACTTTTGCATCTTTTTCTGTATCTTCCCATTTTATCCCTTATCCCTTCCAATCTACAGTTTCCATCCAGGTTTTATTTTATTTTATATAAATATTATATAATCTTTGGTTCCTTTTTATATGCGGAAAAAAAATAAGAAAATCACACACACTTTATACTGCATTCTTTCTTTTATCTTTTTTTTTTTGCTCTGTCTATAAATGTATCATTTTTTTAAAAAACTTTTCCACTTGTCTGTCAACTTTTCGCTAACTGTCTCTTTATATCAGCCAAAAAATCTCTCTCTTCCCCATCCTTTCACTGTTTATATTTCACTTGGTTTTTAAGTACCTTTTCTCTTTCAGCTCTTCTTTTCCTACTCCTCTTCCGCAGTTCCTTCCGGTTTAGTATTGTATAGGTTTCTCGGTGAGAAAGTAACTCAGAATGGTTGGCAATTGGACAAATACTACGCTTTTATCATAATTAGAAAAGCGTAACATACAAATAAGCAGAACTTAATTAGAGATTGTTACATTGTAAAAGTGAAAGAAAATTACTATTATATAGGTTCAGAGTTTGCCCAAGCCATAAAATGACCGCGTATATATTTTTTTCTTTTTTAATCGGGTTTTAATATCTTTCTAATTATCTTTGTTACACCTTCTTCTTTCACGGAACCGGTTTTTCCATCTCTCCACTTTGTAAATATTTATCTTCGAACAGTTCGTAATTGGCATAAGAGACACTACCACCTGGCGTCGCCCGTGCAAGGTAGATAAGTAACTATGAAATTAAAAGTTACTGATATCACAGAAAAAAAAGTTTTCTAAATATGACAAAATGCTGAAAAAGAAGCCCTTTTAAATAAAATTTGATGGTTTCTCATTTAGTTAGATTTTGAAAAGTGAGTCACGCCAAGAACTTTTCATTAAGATGATTTTGAGAGCTTCGTTTAGATGGTTGTCTTGTAATTAGTCTCGTAGATCATTACCATTGAGCTTGGAGTTTGATCCTTACTGGGTGCCCTCATACTTTGATCTTATGTCCAAAGTTACACTTAGCAAATTATAAACAAATGACTTGAAAATGATGGGAAATAAAGAAACAAGAATTAAAAGCAAACTAAATAAATCTAATACGTTCTGTTCGTATTTTTCTACTGTAAGTCTTTAAGAGAAACTGCTAACCAATTAAAATTCCTATGTCTTTATTTTCCTGGGTGATAGCTTTTTTTTCAGAACATTGGAAGTGTTTAATTATTCGTTTACTCTCTTATTATCGTTGATTATCCCATCAATTTAGTTCGAAACTCTACGATCGCCCGAACAAAGAACATTAAATTGGAAATGAAGATTTACCCTAAACTCGAACCCGCGACCCACTCCTCAAAAACGTGTCTTTTCATTGACGTCGTCTTAGCAAATCTAGCTCTTACTAGACAACACAACCAAGAGATGATGTAAGGAAATGGAAAGAAGGGCTTGCAGAATAATTTCAGATTTGTGATCTACTTAATTAAGACGACCATCTGTGAAAGCCTGAATTCCAAAATATAAGGTGTGTGTTCAAGTCTCGTCGGAAACTAATGTTTTATTTCTGATTTTCCGATCTATTTCCCGCTAGTGGCAGTAAAATTTATAGACTTTTTTTCTGTTTAAAAATATTATGGCGGAGTAAAGTTAATCATTTATTCTATAGCATAAAGCAAACTGTGACTTTATATACTTATCGGTTGCGCATCATTATCTCCTCTTCTTCAGATTGTCTGTTGTTTAACAGAAGGTATTAATCTAGAGTTAGAAAACATATCTCGTGTTAAGTCGTATGAAATATCTCCTTAAGGGGATCGGTTTGCTAATACGTTGCTTTTTATTTATTTATTGTCTCGTGTTGTGAGGTGTGATTTCCTTCATATTTTATCAGTCCAGTGTTAGTCGTTTACCTCACATACCGAGAGATTGATGTTTCACTGCGCCCATGTCGCTACCAAATGTGGCACAAGGTCGAATTTAAAGCGGGTTTATCGGCAATACCGCAGAAAATTTTTCACCTCCGGCTACAGCACTTACCCGTTTTGAAGACAATACAGGCGCCAGGCAATAAACCCAGTTCCCCTCCCAAAGAAGAAGAAGTCTGGGGGGGATGCCTCCCGGGGCTTGAATGAATATTATTAGCAGAGGAGCGAATCTATCTGCCAGCCAATAAATGATACCTGCATGACGCGAGCTAGTCTACACTTATTGCTTGAGCATTTATACAGTCTATGCCTTAGCTATGCATTAAGCAGTCATTTATTTCTGTTGCTTTTATAACGTTATGGCAACAGAAAGAACACTTCCACTCAGAATCAGAAAAAGACATTTGAAATTCCTTAGGCTCATGGTGAGGAAGGAGGGCTTGGAAAACTTAAACCGCACGGAACACACTGAGGGCAAGAAAGATAGAGGAAGGCACCGAGTCACTTAACTGACGAACTTTTGTGAATAGATGGCGGAATGAGGGCGGGATCCTTAGCAAAGAGAGAAAACTAAGAGCTACAAGAAATAGGAAGTTGTGGAGGGCCATGATTTCCCTGTGTCCTGAAGGTACGTGGAACATAGAAGAACAATAAGATAGGTAACCGCGTAAAAATTATAGTAATAATCATAATAATTAAAATACTTTTTTTATGTACAAGTAATACGAGAATATGCTTAAATGTTCTAGGCTCGACTATGGATATTTGTTCGCTCTGATTTTGAGAAGTGTGTCGGCTAGAAAACTTTCCGCCATTATCTATGAATTTGTTAGTTGAAGTATTTTCATTATTTATATTTTATGAGTCTTGCTTAACAGACGTAAAGTAACGGTCTGAGAGTTGTATTTCGAAAGTGATAGAAGTGGACTAAGGAAAAACTAGTAAAAAAAAAAAAAAAAAGTGGAAGTAGTTTTGATGATAAAAAATAGTTGTTTAAATTGCTAAATTACTTGTTTTATCGTGCATTGAATATTGCTGCCATATCTGGTCTGGGTCTCCTATTATAGGCCTCTAAATTCTTGACAAAATCCAAAGATGGATATGTAATGTTATCGGTCCTGGGCCTGACATCTCGGCTTCAGTCACTTTCTCTATACTGCCGTCACGTGGCTTCCTTTCGTCTTTTCTATAAATAATTTAATGGCGATTTTTCTGATGAGCTTTCTGCCTTGGTGCCTCGACCGCATGAATGTAAGCGGACTATTAGATTGCCTATTAGGTTTCATCGTTTTACTGTTGAACTAGTTAGATGCACCCGTAAGTTCTATTCTAAGAGTTTCTTCTCTCGCCTGTGGAACTCGCTTCCGGTTTCTTACTTCCTTGCCGCCTACAATCTTCAAAAATTTAAATGCAACGCCAGTCGTCATCTTCTGTCTTCCTGTATCCTGTTCTTTTATTGTCCTTTCTCCTAACTAGAGTCTCCACATTCTCTTTCACTCTCAGTAACCCTCCTTGCGTCTTAGTGGCATTATCGCCTTGCTTGGAGTTAATGAATAAAAAGAAAACTCCATTTATCAACGAGCACTGATGTCTGTTTACTTTGATATGTTTATTTTTTTACGCTTAATCATGTATGTCTATAATCGTGCAAACAGAAATTGTCTTACTAAAGATTCTTTCTACTCGGCTTGGAATCGAACTGGCTGTATTTATTTCAAAATAACCGTTTCCTCAAATTAAAGTTAAAACAAAATGTTTATATCCAGCGTTTATATATTCGCATAATTGCTTAATTTAAAACGTTTTGTTTCATTATCTTTTGGGGCATTTTATCTTTTAGGCTCCTTGTAGAAAAGACAAATTTTACAATTGTCCAGAACAGTTCAACCGTTGTGGAATTTTACTCATAACTAAAGAAAGAAATTCTTCACTGGTCGCTGAATCAGACATGCGTTCAAGCATTGAAGTTTTGCACTCATCAAAACAATGGTCTGCAGCTATTCAGTTACACACACGGCTGATACAAAAGATACATTCTGTCTGTTTATTTAATCGTGGGAGTATTTCTTTCCCACTGAGCCAATAGCGAGTGCCAACGAATATGTATACATTATCTTTTGCACTCAATGCTAGCTAATCCCGCTAGATCAATTGCTTGTTTATTACTCGCAACAAACCTCCATTTCGTGGCCTTGTGCCAAACTATGGTGAGTAAATACTAACATGAATTCACAATTTGGTTAGAAAAAAAACCGGCAATCCAATTTTTTTAGGCTCCAGGATAAAAATCTTTCTTGATTATTATTTTATTTTTACCAATTCTGACCTTATTGCTTTACCTCTTCAAGACGTTAGCGATCATGGCTCTCCACAATTTCCTACTATTTGTAGCTTTAAGCAATCTTTGTCTCCTTACTATGTCTCCCACATTCTGTTCTATCATCCATTTACAAAAGTTCCTTTAAATAGATGAGTTGGTGTTTTCCTCAGCCTCTCAATATTTTTGAGTGACAAATTCTCCAAGTCTTCTTTTCTCATTATGCGTCCCAGAAATGTCAGCTGTCTCTTTCTCATTCTAATTACAAATATTCTTTTTATCCCAGTTTACTTAAAACTTCCTGCTCACATATTCTGTCTATGTTGTTCTCAGCATCCTTCTGTAGAGCTGCATCTCTTCCCCTTCATCTGTGAGAAAATTTCCAACATTCACTACCATGTGAGTGGATTGATATTACATGCAGTGTTCAGCAATCTTTTTTTTTGTTTCTAGCGAAATATTCCTTTTAAAATCTCGGAAATATCAGATCAAGATGACATTTTGACTGACTAATGCCTGAACAGGATAAATAGTTGTGGGAGAGTAGTTTATTCAAATGTTCACTTAACTGTTCTTTTGCTCATTAACCGCCACAGCATGAGACAACACAGGGGCAAATCAATTCATGCCTTTCCCCAAGTTCAGTGTCAAGTGAACATAAATCGGTTTGGTGATGATCGAACTCGTTATTCAATAGTAGTGATTAACATGTCACTAAGCACTCTACCACGCTAAGGTGTTGCATCTACGAAATCTGAATACTCAAAGTTATATTTTCTTAACACACACACACACACATATATATATATATATATATATATATATATATATATATATAGTTGTAAGTGGATAAATTAAACGGCCAAATATAAGCAGGCGTGTACTGGTGTGCATACGCAGGCAAGCAAATAGATAATCGTTAAATTTATGCATGAAGTGTAAACGTAATAGTGCTCAATGCGGTTATAAAGAGCAAAGAATTAATTAGTACGCGTATACGCGTACTTACGTTTTTGGCGTGCGGCTCTAGTTTCACTGAGTGGTGTTCCTAGTTCAGGCACGGGGTCTATGTTGCCGTCAATTAGCAAATGGCTCATTTAGGATTAATACAAGTATAAAATTTGTCATTTAGCTGATTGATGTTGCCTTCAGCAATTGCTCCGTCTACTCGTCAGTGGACATCAGCTATATATATATATATATATATATATATATATATATATATATAGTGTGTGTGTGTGTGGCATTGCATAAAGCCAAATGTTAAGTATGAAGATCATGTTGCACGCCAATTTTCTAGGTGAAGAAGATAAGCAAGCCTGCCTTGATGATTTTGATTTTATCCTTTTACCCGGGCTTAAAAACCGACCACTCGTAGGAAATATACAACTTAGCCATAGGGTAGGGTTATAGTTTAATGATTAAGATAACGTTAGTTTAGTAGAAAAAAATCTCTCTAGAGTTTTTTTTTTTTTTTTTGGCTAAGTGCCAGTACTTCCCATGAACTGTATTTAATCTGAAGAGCCCGGAGAATAAAATGACATCACTTGGTTGTTAAAAAAAAAAATCTGAAGGGCTTGGCGTTAGCCGACACCATGTGTAGATCATTGTGCACTGATGAACGTCTTGATTAAAACTGCACTATAAAGTTAAGTCAGAATTCCAAGAAAGATACCATTAATAACAATATTAAATAAGCATGAAATCTCTTTCTGATGAAAGAAAGAAATTTGCAAAGTCATACAAAGATGTATTCGTTCAAATTCTTGTAGAATATGATGCCGGAATATTTTGTCCATTGTCTCACTAACATTTGTATCATTTAATTACGACAGAAGATAAATGAAAATGACTGCTTGAATAAATATAAACAAGGAAACAATTTAAATGATAATTTTTAGTTTTTATTCCAACTGAAAAGAAATTGTATTTCATGATTAATACAATAATAGTAAAGCGCTTAATACAAGGGGCGGAATCTTTTTCAATATGTTATAAAAGTGAGGCCGGAAAATAATTTAAAGAGTCAAAATTGCGAAATTAATAAACGAGGTGGTCATAATAAGCTCGTGGGAAATCTGTTGGAAAATTTTTAAAAGGTCCACCCACCGTTTATAACGAGTAGTGTTTGAAGCGTAAATGACCTGGTTTATTTGTATTCAAAAATTGCTAACATTATTTCCTGACAAAAATATAAATTTTTAGAACTATGAATTTCCACTACTATGAGTAACCTTATACCCCTATTTAATTTCTTTTAAAATCTCTGATATTTTAATACTTTCAATTTAAAAGAATATATTCGTCCGCGGTGGCTTTATCTCGTATCCAAGAATTTAATTTCTTCTTTGCTGATCCTTCCTTTATGATGATGGCGTTGATGACTAAATTTTCCGCCAACTAGCAGATTTAGGATTGGAAGCTTTCAGTTTCACAAATATCTGTTCCCGTCATCTATTCCCTATCGCCATTTGGCTTTGCAAGAGTTGCTTGAAGGTAGAAGAATGTGCTGATGGCGTGATTTGTTTAAGGTGGAACTCAACTTCCTAGGAAATGAACCACACACTTGATTTCATGACTTTCCTTTGCGGTACATGCGGAATGAGACATGCGAAATCCAGTTATGAAACTGCTACAGAGTGCCGCTGACTGTTATAATTTCGAGTAGCGCCTTCTGTAGCATGTCCGTTATGCGTAGCCCTCTTCATCTGCTGGTTTAACCATTGAGATCTGTTGTAATCATCATCCGCTTGTTCCACCGTTGGTCACGTTTAGTCTGGGTCCTCGTCTTCGACCTTGCCGCCAAGGGTGGCCCTACTAGGAGTTTAGAACGGCATCGTCCTCAGCCACTGGACATCAGGACAAAGAGCGACTATCAGAGGTATAATTATTTGCGGTTCTAAGTTCTGTAAGTTTAGTTTCCGGTTCTAATATATTTTTTATACGAGAGCCGTAACGTCCATGTACGGTAGGGTGCTTAAAAAGTACTCGGTTTACGCACTTTCCAAAATCTGAACAAATGAGAAAACATAATTTTTTGATTGGATGGGGAGAAATTTTCAGCGCCTTCTATACTTATAAAATTTACAACTTTCCACGAATATAATGACAGAAAATCTGGTCCTTAGTTTTTATTTATACTAGAAAAAAGCAGACGACTTCATCTAATGAAGAAAGAAATATAAACATTAATAAAATATTTTATTATATAACTCGACAATTTCGATATCACTCTCTTTCATGTGATGATGATGGCTGTCTACTCTACTCGATTTTGAGCATGGCCACTTGTATATAAGTACCTGTAAATCAGAGATATTATTGCGATAGATACTTGTACAACATTAATAACATTCTAAACATCAAATCCAGTGCCAAGAACGCTCAAGATGATTAGTGGTAGCTTCAATCGCAGGTTTTTAATTCATAGCTGTTCTTATCTTGAACTGGTTGCTACCCAAGGCTGAAGAGCCTAGTCTGCTCTACTATTTAACCCAAAGCCTAGAGGAGACGGATTCATCTTTTTACCAGGGGTATTTGCGCGAAAGGAATGCAACGAACTCAACTGGAATTAAAACTTGGTTCGCCGATTTCTTGTTTCGAGCCGCTTATATATAGCCAAATTATATATATATATATATATATATATATTTAAGTTACTTATGAGTTAGGCCACGAAACAAACTGTTGCCGCTGGATGTTAACTTCAGTGCCTATATATATATATATATATATATATATATATATATATATAAAATCTACCTACCTCGTAGTATCTTGGCAAACCAACCAGGGGTAATTCAGCAATGTACTACCGTAGCATTTTAGGTCTTCCGTATCATACTCTCTTCGTTGTTTTCTATTCCTAAAAAAATCAACAATTCCCAAGTGGCTTAAAATATATGCACAGTGTAAAAATATTAATATGAAAATGATTGATGATAGATAAATATAAACCCTTCCTTACAACAGCTGATATTGACCCAAACCTGAGTATTTTGGTCGGGTTTCACTTCGCTCTATCGACGAGTCACTGGTAGTCGGTACGTTTATATTTTGGTAGCAGGAGTCGCCCAGTCGGCATGTGTTCTTTTTACCTCTCTGTACACAAACGTGGACATCCTAATGATACCATCGTGGAAAGCTAATGATTTTAAGTTGGCATTGAAAAGCTGCCAGGGAATATTGCCAGTTTCTATTATTGGTTTACAGTTTGTTTTTTGTTTTTTTGTTTGGTCTTCAAAAAAGAAAAAATAGTCGCTTGCATGTCTGGAGGATCAAAAACTAGTCCTCAAAACGAAGACAGAAAATTTTTAAAAAATTAAGTGTCGCACATCTGTTTTAAGATATTTAAAGTTTTTTTTGTTTTTTTTTCATAATCAATATAAAATAAATTTTTGATGTAATTTTTTTCTTTATTATTTTCGGGGATCTGATTTCTGTCATTATTTTGAAGAATTGGTTTGATCTGTTGAAGTGTAGCAGGAATGACCTGATATTCTTGGCGGATATGATAATGACTTCTCTGGTTGTCAACTATTAAGTGTTGGTAACTTCTTATTTAAAATTTTGTAAATGTCTCCAATTGCTGTAAATCAGGACATTTCAAAGAAACTGAAATCAAAGGACTTGATATTAATATCAAAGTTAGACAACACAAATTAATAACTTTGGAAATAGTAAATATTATGGAAATGCTTTTGTCATCAATACTAAATGTAAGAATAACAATCATAGTAGACACATAGAACAGAGACAGTGAAAAGAAGTATCAAAAGTATTCCATAATTCTCCGTGATACTTTGAAAAGCTTGGAAGACCTACTGCACTTTGGTGAGTTAAGAAATGACAGGGAGACATGGACAGGAGTAATTTATTAGTTACTAGCAGTAGAGCCCGGCGTTGCCTGGGGATGTAACAATAAGAGATAGATCAAGTATCGACCATCATAAAGACTGAAAAATAAAATTGACAAAGATTATTGTTGACGGACACGCATGTCTTAATTAGTTTTTTTTTTTTTTACGAATTGGTCAAACCCAAACTCAAACAAAAACATTGTTTTCAATCGTTATGAGTCTACCAATTAAATAGAATTTTATTATAAACAATTGTCTTGTAAATGGAATTTTTAAAGCATTCTGAATGTAAAAATAAAGAAAAAAGTGTGCAAGACAATAAGAAACACTACCTGCCAAAAATAAGTGAAGTTTTGTTGAAATCGGTTGAAATATGTAGGAAATCCGATTCCATATATAAACGAACACAAACACACACACACACACACACAACCTGGGTTTTATAATAAGTATAACTCGATATGAGGTGTCCCCCTTTCATTCTTGCGACAGTGAGGCCTCTTAATCGTGTTTTCAAATTGATTTCGTGCAAAGAATTGTGTTTTTCCAATCAGAACCACCGCAAGGTAATTTTACGTAGTCCTGTGAAGTTTTGTTGAAATCGGTTGAAAAATGTAGGAAATCCGATCCAATATATAAACGAACAGACACACGCACACACAACCTGGGTTTTATAATAAGTATGATTTACAAAATTGTTGAAGATCAGAAATCATAATGATTTGCAGTTTTCTTTCAATTCGAAACATCTTTCATGATGATTACGATGAAAGATAAACTCTCTATTAATAGATATTAAACTACATGTTATCATTTACAACTGTCTCCCCCCCCTATTTGATATTTGTCCAATGATACGCTCTTAGTTCTTCAACTTCATTTAATCGCAATAAGAGATAATTTACCTTGTCTTTATAATAGTCTTTCCGGTAATGTGTTAATGAACATTAATGACTAATAATGAAGCCTTCGATTTCTCATGCGAGGTTCTTGTGATACCAAACTGTAATCAATGTATTTCCGTACATCTGTTCTAATTATCGGATTCTACTGTAAGCTGATTACAATTTGTTCTTTTCTTCGTTAAATTATTGCTTCGGTTGTAAATTAAAAGTTCTTTTTTCAGACCGCATTTGTAATATTATATAAAATATTAAAAGGTGGCTATTTACAAAGATTAGATCCAGGGTTTTCCCAGATTGGTTTGGTTTGCTCAGTCAGGATCTAACCCGATACACTATCGATAAAAAGAATACCCGCTCGGCCCGGTGGCTAGGATCAAAGTGTAGTATCTGCGCTTTGTGAGCTGTCGGGTGTCTGTCGAACTCTCCGCCGAAGGATAGGGTTTCGTTGGGGGAGGTTGACGGAACTAGCCCGCTTGGACGGGTTTAGATGGGTTTTATTTTTGGCTGGGCCTACGGGCTCAGACATACCCACATTAAAAAGGCCTTGTGCCACATTCGATCCCCGTGGGTGGATTGATAAATACCATCTAACCCAATACACTAGCAAACTGTCTACGAGACTAATTTATTAACTAGTGCTCTACAGAGCTTTATCACCACGTTGTGGTAATAGATCTTCTAAGAAACATGAAATGTGTAGTAACTGGATGCAAACTTATTGTGAATGTTATTTCGATTAAAGCACTTTCTATACACAAAAGGATTTTTCCACTTTCTCATTGATTTTCGTAACATTGTTATGATATAAAATTTATATATCTTTTTCCCCGTATATAGTTTGTTGAATTAAAATTCTATACATTGAGCTTTAATTTTCGACTCTTTAGTCTCAATTGTATCAATTTTCAGAGACTTTCTCATGAATATTTTACACTAGTTCTTTTGCATTCGTCTTGGAAATATATTTCTTTGGTATTATTATGCAAGAAAAGAAACTTCACTTAATAATTACCCTGGAATAATAACGATATAAATAACAGAAATCAATCCTTCATTAAAACGGAATGACTCATACAGATCAAACAAATTTGATTCCTATAGTTATCAATCTCCAATATTTGGAGCATAAAAAAAAACGTTTTCTATTACTGTGTGATCAGAAAACCAAGCAAATTATCGATTTCACGGATGGTTCCTGTTTTGGCATCAGATGTATCGATTGATATTTTTATCTTGCCCGTTTTGTACTTGCGAATCTCCATCATCTTCATCCCAGTTCAGAATCAATCGTCATAACAACTTTTGTTACCCACTCCTTTATAAGTGTGAGTTCTAAATGCCTTCTTAACAACTATCTGCAGTTGTGGGAGAAGCAATTAAATATGAATGTCTTTTCTCTTACGAAATAATAGTATTTAAAAAAAATAAATTTCAGTTAGATCTTGAGACTTCTCTGAACAGCAAATAATTAAATGTCGTACTTAATGTTCGCCTGCACAGTGGACAGTTTCGTGGCTCTGTCACAAGTGCTAGATTAATGGACATCGCCGTGGAAAGAAAAAAAATTACTTAAATTGTCTTTTATTTTGGTTTTTTATCTGATACTTGTAAAATCCTCTGAATCCAAGAAGGAAAAATCGTTTAATATTTTTTCTCTTTAAGGTTAATATTGAATCGGAGATAACATTTCCATATTAACAAATTTCAAATACTTTTAAATTACATTAAAATAAAGAAAAATCTCAAATATATTTTTATTTCAATGGATCCAAGACTCAAAAATCGACCTTGTTTAGGAAAAAAAGAAAGCTCTCATTTTATGCCCGTGGGTCGTCAGACCACAGTCAATTAAAAGAGGGAGATTAAGATTTTATTATTAACTTGGATTTGCATTATGGGTGAGACAACTGCGTATCCCATACAACAATGTCAGAAGTCGTTATTCAAACTCAGATAAAAGTAGGGAATACGAATCTTGATTTGCAAGACTAGAACGCTTTCTCCGTTTAGAGTTTTGCAATATTCCTATTTTTCATTTGTTTCTCTATGGATTTTTTATCACACTAAATTACTCATGAAATGTAAAAGGACCTCTACATTACGATGCTTAATAATATCATTTCGCAGGCCAACTCATTGATGTAGTGAGATCAATCGTCACTGGCTGTCTCACTACTATGGCTTTGTGTCGTACTAAGCTAAACATTAACAATCCTAATTCAGTTAACATAAGGAAATATATTCAAAGCGAGGCTACTATTAATAGTAAGGCAATAACTTGTACATATTCTTAAAACGTTATAAGATTATAGTCGGAAAATTATTTACTGAGAAAATCTAACCTAGAATGATACACTTTCAAGTGGATATACCTATCAACAGAGACGAGAAATTCATTGCAAACATAAAAGAATAAATACCAAAGTGAATCTGGTCTTTTAATACGTATGAGAGGCCATTTTACATTTTCGTGTTATTTCATTAGAAAAGGTCTGATCTACTCTTCCTGCTACAAGGAATAGTTCTTATCTTTTTACCGATAATCTGTAGAGTTGGAAGGAATACATTTTGGAATATCTCAAGATAATGGATGTTTTTAGAAATTTTGAGGAGTTTTACAATCGGCACTGGCACTAGGAATAATATTTCCTGCTTTTTGTTTCATATTACAGACTAAGCACGCCAGATCACAAATATAAAAACAAAAAATATTAAATTTATAAAAGTTAATAGAGGTCCAGTTTGCTATGGAAATTCATTGTAAACTGATCCCCCTACGAAAGCCGAAAGTAAAATGTACTAATATCATATGATTTCTTAAAATAAAATTTAAAAAAGAAATTCGTAACCTAGAGTTCTTTTTTTAATTTATTATCAATTAAGCACTCCAAATTATGATTTTTTTCTTACTTTTTAAGGAATTACGTTGTATGACCATACTTTCTTTTTTTTTTGCTTACGTAGGATGATCAATTTACAATGAACTTGTTCGTAATCTGTAGTGTTTAATACATTAGGAAAGAAATGATTTCTGGTTGCAGTCCCCATCGTACAACAAATTAATCAGAATACACTAACGTTATTCAAACAGCGAGGCATGTAAAGATACATTCTGTAATTTTGAGATGAGCTGTCATTTCAAAATTTGTTTTGATTTCATTCTTATTACCCCAACGCTTCGGCCGAACCTTCGCCTTTTTCAGGTGTACAATTAAATAAACAGAACGATTTTTAAAATGGACTATTGATGCCATATCTGGACTTGGTCTGCTCAATTCTTACTTTCCAGCCTTGATAGAGTACAAAATCGTTTACGGAGTCTTGTAGGTGATGACTTATTCTACACTCTGCAACCTCTTTCTCGTAGATACAGCATCGTAAGTGTATCCATAATCTATTGGTATATCCATGGTAAACGTTGAGATGAACTTTATTCATTGGTTCAGACATTTACAACAAGTACAAGCCATGCTATTTCCAAGGAGTCGAATCAGCTTCATTTCCTCCGTATTTCAAATGTAAGAAAGTTTTACACAGCTTTTTCCCAAGAAATGCTTCTTTGAGAAACAGATTTCCGAGTGGGTGCTTCCTTGGATACTACAATCTTAATCTCTTCAAGTTATTTGTCATTTCTATTCTCATAATCTTCATTTCGTTCCACCTCCTTTTTCATTCATCATAGCCATTTTAACAGTAACAATGGCTATCGAGCCTTGTATTAGGTGACGTTAGTATAAAAAAATCTATGACAATATTCTTTTTTCAACAAGTATTGTCCCAAAATTGTTTTGACAGTTTTCCATTGTTAAAGAAAAATCCTGAGACAAGTCGAACAATGCATTGGACGAATCGTCGTGGTCACAAAAAAAATGTGATCTCTATGAAAAGTTATAGTATAAGATACTGGTGTTTAACAATTTTTCGACGTTGACCCGGGATTATCAGTCGGTGAACTTGTCAGATTGGGATCACCAAGTTTTAGAGACTGGTAACTAATACTTAACATCAGGAAGAGACGAAGTTTCTAGGGCATATAACGAGGGAGAGGGGTCTTGGAAAGTCTGATACTCACAGGACAGATAGAGGGCAAGAAAGACAGAGGAAGACGACGCATAACATACTTAATGAGCTTGAGTAAATGGATGGCAGAACAGGGTATAGGAGAAATAACAATGTTTTTTTTTAAGTACTACAAGAGACAGGAAGTTATGGAAAGCCATGATCGCCTACGTCGTGAGGAAACCTGGCACATATAGAAAAAGGATACTTCTCGACTGTTTATCAAAACAATTGGAATTTAGTAAAAGGCTAAGTAGAAGTTGTATGCACACAGCAGCACTAAGAGTGTATATTACAATAGATTTTTTTTATCATTTCACCCCACGCAAGGCAAAAAAGTCACTAAGACGCAAGGGGGTTACTGAGTGTTAGAGAAATATATATTATTAAGGAGAGAGAAAAATAAAAGAACAGGAATTAAGAAGACCGTCGATTATATTGCATTAAAATTATTGAAGATCAATGTTGACTGTAAAGCCTGGAGAGAGATTCACAAGCGAAAAGTTCGATAGAAGCAACTCTTAGCATATAACTTGCGGTTATATCTAGCCATTTCAAGTGTAAAATAATATGACCTTGCCGCCGATCTTGTACTGCGCTTAAATTAATAAAGTCTGAATACCATAGAGTTCATCAGAACAATTACCGTGAAAGTATTTATAGAAAAGGCTCAAGGAAGCTACATTACGGTGGTGGGAAAGTAATTGAATCCTACATGCCAATAACAATGCAGATTCTGCTTTGGATTTTATCAACAATTTCTCGATATATAGCAGGAGCACCAGACCGTATGTGGTAGCAATATTCAAAGCAAAGACGAATAGTACACTTATAAATATGTAAGATAGATTCTGGAGAGAAAAATTGTCTAGCACGACACAGTGAACCAACTTTCCTAGCAACAGGCCGAGACAGCAGTTTCATTTGGAAGCGTTAGATCTAAGCTATTCTTGCCCCAGTTTACAACAGAATGTAGATCATTTTTTAAATCAGCTGCCAATTTGACCTTATTTTGCCATTAAGACAGGAATAAATTGTTGTATCATCAGCCTAGATACCGAGTCGAAAACTGATGCCACTATAAAGATCGTTGATGAAAATCAAGAACAACGTAGATTCAAGTATAGAACCCTGGTAGACGCCTGCATTAATACAAAAGGATCTAGAAGAGTGGCCGTTCAAGACCACTTTCATTTCGTGGTTCTATAAAAATTCCATAACCTTTCAACTTTCAAAATATCCAAAAGCAACAGTGCGAGCATCACCATTCTTATCTAAAGATTGATAGACTCTTTCAGCAATAATCGTTAACACATCAGCAGTTGACCTAGAGAAGCGAAAGCCATATTTGATTATTTGAAAGACCATGCGATATGAGATACTGAACTAATTCAGAATTGATTAGAGCGTCTAGTACTTTGCCAAAAAGAGGTAGAAGGCTAATAGGCTGATAGTTAACATTGTTCTTAAAGATATGAACTACCAACGAGGGTTTCCAACAAGCAGGAAAACAAGAAGCACTAAGACACGTGTTGTACAGTTTAGAAAGAACAGGAACCAATTTGAAAGCACATTTCTTAATGGCTATGACAAGGATGCCATCAAGTTCATATGTTTTGAAGGGATCTAGTTTAGAGATGATAGCAGAAACCATGAACGGAATTATATGCATATCACTTAATAAGCTCTAAGTGGAAAACCAGGCAAAGATACTCCAGATAAGTCAAGAGTAGAATTTGAAGAGAATTTACATTCTGCTTTATCGATAGAAAAATTTAACATCAAATTGAGTGAAGAGAGGGGAGTGGAAGACTTAGTCTATTTTAGGTACTGCCACTATTTCGGTATAAATTTTCGATACCTAAAGTTTAAAATGAATTTTTTAAAATGAAAAAAAAAAAACATTGTTGAAGATTTCATTTTAGCTTTAATTGAAAGCTAAATGAGTAAATTTATTATTTCCAGTAAGTAAAATATTCTGGTGTATTTCAGACAGAAATTATATAGATTGGAATGTCAAATCTAATTTCGATTCCTTAAAATTTTCTTAAAAGCGGACTTTTTTTTTCAATTTTAAGAAATTTATAAACAAAACAAATTTAACGATTTTAAAATTCTTCCCCCCCCCACAAAAATATATATTTCTGACACGTTATTTGAGTAAAATTAGGAAATTTAAAGTTAAATTAATCTGATTTGAAATAAATATTACTTATAGCATAAAAAATTAATATACAACCATTTCTTAATGATTGGTGCTGTTTTCTGAGCCAATAATTGATATACGATTGAATGACGAAGTGATGACAGCTAGTTATAGATGATCCGAATTGAGATAAATTTCCGAAAACTAATTTCAAATATGAATGAAATAAAGTTTTAAAATAATTTAAATTTATTAAACGTTAGTTTTAAGATTAAATTAAATGTCTCATATCAAAATAACTCTCATTAAAAGGAATAAACTGAAAAAATTAAAAAGAAAATACGAACAAAAATTTTTTTGTTTCTCTTTAAAAAAGTTTTTAAAAAATTACTCAAGTGAAGTATGACCCACAATAATGTAAATACACAAAATAAAAATATTTAGCGAAATATTAAATGAAAAAGTAAAACTTACTTTAAATTTTAAACTTTTGAAGCTCAAGGGAAAACCTGTTGAAACATGAATAGTAACGAGTGACTTTTTCTGTATAGGGACAAAACTATTAGATCACGTGACCTTTTCATAATACTGTCAATTCGAGTCTACCATAGCCAAAAAGAAGGAACGTATTAATTAAAAAAATTATTTTAAAAATAGAATAGTGCAATTATGTTTATTAATCTTTTCAGTTTTGGATTCGTAAAATTCGTTTCCACTTAATCACATCCAGGAAGTAGCCCAATACAGAATTTTACACGATTTTTTAACTATTATAAACTATTATAAATAATTTTTTTTTTTAAATGCAAAAATTCTTGTAAAAATTCATTATTCATCGGAAAAATTTTATTTCTTCAGAGAATAGTATCCTTAATATAACTTATTTACAAAAGCAATTGAAAGCTTTTCTAATATAATAATGTCATATTTTTATTGCATTTATTATTTTTCAGTTCAGAGTAGATTTTCAGTTAGAATTTTTTAAAAAATAGGTGATTTACATTCTCCAAGGAGTCCTACTTTTAACGAATAAAAAAAAATCAGGAAATAGAAAGGTATTTTGCGAAATTTCATGAAATTACGTAAGTGGGTGGGGATAACATATATAAGAAAAAATATTTTTACCAAAATTTACTTTAAAAAAAATTTCAAAAATAATTTTATTTGTGAATCAGTACTAAAAATGTCATTAGAATCGAACAATTTGATTTTTACAAGAATTTTCAATGGAAAAAAGCGCAGAAAAAGTCAATGTTATTTTTATGCCACCGCGATGACGTACACAAAACAAGATTTTGTCCAAAATTTCGAACGTGTTAGAAAGGATTAAAAAAAAATTAAAAATAGTCAAAAATACTTTGGTCTTTTATCTTAATAACATAAACATTTTGACGGTAAAACTTTAGTTTGTGGCCTTTTTCATTGCGCTATGGTGTTTTCCCGCGAAAAAGTGGAGGTACCTAGAAAACACTTGTTACAAGCTATGGGGTGTCTCGCTTTATCTGCAAAGACACGTTTACAATTGTTACGAGCAAACACAAGCAGGCTTCTGTTGTGATCAGAACTATCACGCTGGAACATCCGGAAGAAGGGATTCATGTGGGCTATGGCGGCAGAAGAGGCCGATGTGAAACAAGAAGAAAAATGTGGCTACACTTGAAAAGCACGAACAATAATGAAATATTTATTACTTGCACTACCGTGTACTGAATTGATGTTTGCAGTCTGTTTACATTGTACGTAAATTAGACATTGAATAATATCGAACACAGTCAGAGTACATTTTAGCATTATATTTGCATTGTAAATAGAACGCACACTTTAGAGTTGTTTTTGGGGGGGGTTTTGGGGTTTTTTTCCGAACCTTCGCTTGAAAGCTACAAGCCAGAAGGAAAAAAATTGGATAAAAAACAAAAAATATTAAGTTTAGCTTAACTGAATCTTTACCCACGATCTATTTGTAGTGTGAGAGCGAGAGATAGACAAAGGCAACAGACAGATTGTTTTTGATATGTTAATCATTATGGTTTCTGTACGAGTGTACGTAGGTCAGTAAACAGTAGCGATTCTACGGGGAGGCAGAAGGGGTCAATGCCACCAACCCCTACCCCGAATTTTGGCTGACCCTTCGGTTGCCCCCCCCCCCACTTTTCTAAGTTTTGTAGAGGAAAAAAAATCAGAGCAGACAAATTACACTGTTCTGCTAGTATTGACGTTAGTATTAAGTCTTTGATTTTGTTTTGAGGTTAAACATCTCTTGTGGCCCAACAGCTTGAGAGTGGAAAAGAGGGCAAGAATAGATTAAAACTCCACTACTATGAATGAAAAGATATTCTGTTTAATTTAGTGAAGTAACATACTTACAGTAAAACTCATTCTTAAGTTGTGTATACGATAGTGGTGTAGTATGAAAATAAAGACACTGCTTGAATTTGCCCCCCCATCTTCCGCAGAAAAATTTCTCTGTTAAAAAAAACAATGATGTTTACTCAAACTCGTGTATCCACTAAATATAGCGTTTATATATATATATGAGAGAGCGAGCGCGATATTAGAATTATTAGTTAAAGCCAATTTTCTTTCTTTGTACATTTTGTCAATACCAGAACTTTATATCCCACAGTTCGCATTTTTTTGTTTGTTGCTGAATAATCAAAATAAAGTGTAACCCGGATATAAGAGATTTTCTCTGGTCCCAAATTAGAGCATGTGTTAATGTATATAAAATAGGCCAAACCCGGATATAAGAGAAACCCGGATATAAGAGACTTCTCCGGTCCCGACAACTCTTATATCCGGGTTACACTGTATTTAAAAACTTAAAAATTAGAAGTTAATTGCATATCCATTCTTTTGATTGTTTTTGTTTATCATATATTTTCAGAAATAACCTTTTTTTTTGTGTTAGCAATTGTACCAATGATTGATAAAATTAAAATATTTACCAGATAGTTGCTTGATTGAAAAACAAAAAATAAATTATGTCAATTTTTTAATATGCTGTATGATATCAACGTGTTAGAGCTTTGGCTTGAATCGAAGTTTTTCCTTCGGTAAAAATATTCTGAAAGCAAATTTGTCTTAAAAGACAGATCTCCAAGAGACAATAAATCAAGCCAAAATATGCATTTAACTGACAAGAACAAAATCAAAACCGGTCAAAATGCGGATGAGCACATCTAAAACCCATCAGTCAGCGAAATGGAAGCAGTGTCTTTATAAAAGAAAATTAAAAAAAAAACCTGCTCTCATGTCAATTACGGACTGGCGATTCTTCGTCTATCAGTATGTTTAGTTTTTTGTAATATGTCTAATATAACACGAAATATAGCTACCGTGAGAGGAGGTGACTACGACCCTATCGTTGGGGCTACGGTGCGCTGAATAAGAAGAATGCATACGTTGTTTATTGCATATTATTCGTTAATTCTAACTCAGACATAGGTATTATTTAAAACAGTAAATTTAGAAAAGCCGTGTGGTTAGCGTAACGGTTATCCGTCCGGAAATCGGAATCAGCGTGCATAGTTCAAATTCTGACAGTCTCTTTCGTTTACTCCGCACTGTTGCTCTTGGAAAAGGCATGAATCCATCTTTCTCCGTCTATAGATTAAATAGGAGGGTAGACTGTGCTCTCTAGTTTGGGCTGGCTGCCATTCCAGAATTCCTGAAAACTCAGACTCTCATAAATAATAGTGTAGGCTGGACCCCTTTAGCTTTGGTAGGGCAACCAGTCTTGAAAGACAACACTAATTCATTCCACCCTGAAGAGGAATGAACTCTGCTAGATTGACTTGCCTTAAACATAATCATTGCTATTACAGCTGCGGTACATGCGTTGCCCTTACGAGGCGAGTGGTTGTATTTGAAGCATTATTTGACACGCTAATTCATGAGAACTTCAATTTTATTCAATAAAGTGCTTTCAAATAATATTAACTCGTTTACCTCTACCTTCAAAAAGTGACAAATTATATTTACATAGTTTTGCATTGATTATATTTTCTACACAATCTAGGATTTTATATATACAATGAGTTCTATTATCTTTTGTAAAGAAAAAAAATCTGCCTTTTAAATCGAAACTAAAAATATCCAAAGAACGATAAGAAACTAAAGAGAGAAAAAAAGCAATTAGCAGCCTGATATCTCCTACTTAATAATGGGATATTCATTATGGTAACATGTTGTATATTAGTTTATTGGCGTCTAGTAAAACCGCCTGCTGTCATAACTACGGAATATGTCGTTACTAAAAAGGGGAAGATCAAGCTGTATGATCGATAAACATATATAGTTACATCGTGTTTTATATTATGCGATTGATTTTTATACCTTTTTCCTTCTTATTTCTGCTGCTAACCATCGGATTGTCCTTCTGCAATACTCGGAAGTTTCTTTACTTCCGATTCATGTTGCCTACTGAACATCGTAAAATGACGATCTAAGAATTGCAATGGAAAACAGACGAGAGAATTACTTTTAAAATATTGATAACGAAATATCAATGCTTGAAATAATCATTTTCCTTTATAAAAATTAATTTTTATTTCAAACATTGTTATACTCGTGTATAAGCAGACTTCATGTATAGTGCGATCCCTGTATTGTTTTATGAAAAACCTGATTTTTTTTTCATATAGCTCGTGTATAATGCTACCCCTCCCACTTCGAATCAATACTAGTAGCCCTACTGTAGTCAAATATTGCAATACTAGGCAATATCCTGAACATATTTTATAGCAAATAAATGGTTCATTCGTTTTTTGTACAAAACTACCCCAAAATGGTGAAAAAAATCACTTACCGTAAAATATCTGATACGAAAATTTACCTACCGTACTTTTGTCTTCATTCATGCCTGATTGTTAACCTCTTCATAAAATTACTTGTGTATAGTGCGACACCCTATTTTTTGTTTAAAAAAATCGGGATACACTGGAGTATATACGGTGTAATTGTGGTTCATAGAGACATTCAAAGCAAAGTAGGGCAGTGGCTTGTTAGAGAAGTTAAAGGCGGCAGATGGTTTGAATTTAGGGTTTTTCCAAGGGTCCAGTCTGCCCTGCCATTTACCCATAGGTAGGGGGAAGAGATAGATTCATACTTTTCTCAAGCGTATTAGCACATAAGTGAATGCAATGAAATCGACTAGAATTTGAACTCGACTCTCCGATTGAAATGGGAGAGCCGAGTTCGAATTCCAGTCGATTTGATTGTATTCACTTATGTGCCACTACTCATTACTCCACTGTTCCTTTGGATTACATAATTCTGAAATATCGTCAGATCACTTTATTATAAGTTCTGATCAGTAAATGTAATATTTAAACCCTCACTTTTTAATGCATTTTTCTCCTGTCGATGTTCAAACATAGCTTTTAAAAAAGTGGGTTTTGAAAGTCAACTTTCATTATAAACAGGCATGCTTTCACAACTGGAAAGTTTGATGCAATAAAACATGTCTTACGCCGCGTAAACTAAGTGAATATTTATTCAAATCAAATATTGTCTTTATCATTTGTTTTATTTTGGGGCGGATGTTGTAAATTGTGG
This sequence comes from Acanthosepion pharaonis, assembly GCA_903632075.3. Taxonomy (NCBI): domain Eukaryota; kingdom Metazoa; phylum Mollusca; class Cephalopoda; order Sepiida; family Sepiidae; genus Acanthosepion; species Acanthosepion pharaonis. The sequence continues at coordinate 565,494 of CAHIKZ030004826.1, forward strand.
CAGCTACCTTGATACTTCCAGACAAAGCTTTAAAAATTTTTAGAATTTTAAGAACCATTCTAGATATATGCTTAATGATTTTCTTCCGATGCTAGCTAATAAAAATGGGTCCTTGGTAATGGAGCAGCGATCAAAAATGTCTCCCTTTCATCAAATACTTTTTGGTCCGCCAGTTCATCATAAAAATGAAATGAAGATTAACAAATGAATAATTTTAGGTAAGATAAATCTATAAGCCAAGCATTATAATTAGTGACTTGCGGCTTCCTATTCTAAATGTAAAGAAAAAATCGGAATTTGCATGTTGTTTTGCTAAGCGGGATTATCCTTCTGTACGATCTGGCCTAGGTAGACTGCCCCGACACAGGAGAGGTAAACACACGAGAGAAGCCAAGGGTTGCATTGTATATGAATGACTATTTAAGAAGATTTACTTGCTTTTAATTACTACTTGATTCTGCTTGCTTGCTCCTCTTCATGAGGAATAAGTTAATCGTGCACGTATATTTTTCTCTTTCTCTTAAAATAACAAAGGATACTACTAACATTTCTTTTCCGGTGGTTACGTATTTGGTTTAAAATCTTTTACACGTTTTTTGTTTTGTTTTACGTGAATGTGGCATTAGAGATAGACCAGTCCAACCTACTACCGCTGACGGCCAAAAGCCAGATACAAATTTCACTTCTGTCGTCCGCCATTATTACAGCTGATTTTTACCTGTTCCTCCTTTCACGAGTCGGCATAGCTTGTTGCTTTGGTTTTTTTACCATAAATTGAAACTACTTAATCTTACGGCAGTCATTCCTTATTCGCCTGTCCCTTCTCACTTTCGTCTTTTTTTATTTTATATTGAAGCGTACACACCTGCTTACATATAACAAATATTAAGCTGATTTCTTGTTACGAACAGCTGTTTTTAAACAACTTATTGCCTTTTGATAATTTTATTGTTCTGAAAGCGCTATTTTAAAAGGAAGACTTAAGAAAAAAACGTTGAACAAAACAGTGGCACGAAATATCGGATTTTAAGCTTATATCGCCAGAATTTTCAACCATCATATTAGATAAATTACAACCCAAAAGAAAATCCTCTGATCAACATTGTTTTCTTGTTTACTCGTTTTGTTTTTCTAAAAAGAAAAATTTCAACTATTTCGATATTTTTCACTGAAATCTTTCAGAATTTAGAAGAATTATCATGTTCCTGACGGGTTTTCTTCCACAAGAGTCTGTATTTTCATATTCATTAAACCTACTTTGAACGTTTTGCTATAATGGTTGTATCATTACCATTCTACATCACTATTCAGGCATCCAATGAAGCCGAGACGCGGACTAAGAAATTCGATGACCTTTATGAGGATCTCGAAGATTTCTACAACACGGTGGAAGAGCTTGACCAATGGATGGACACGGCTATCGAGAAGGGACACAGTATCAAGGTGTCAGAACAAGATCCAGAGGTCCAATACGAATTATTCCAGGTTAGTAGCTTTGTATTTTTCTATTTCACTTTTAAATAAAATGTACAAATTTCTTTTCTTTTTGACGAAATATAACCAGATTAAAAATAGTTTCGAATACTAACAGCATTTTTTTTCTTTTTCTGTGGGTGTTTGTTCTTGGAAAAGCATAAGCAGAAATTATTCTGCACTTTTATCTCGCTGTCAATCAACTGACTTACGAATTATGAAAATAGTGTCCTTGTCTATTCTATAAAAAGAAAAAAATAATTTACATAAAGTTCTGATCAATCGATCTAGTTCAAAATCTCAAGGTGTGTACTTTCTAGAATTTTATCCTTCTAATATTACACTGTAATTTTCGAAAATTGAAGAAAAAAAAAGTAACAACAAACTACCACGCGCACTTTAATTTATTGTAGCTGTACAGATTGACATATTAAATGACCACAAGCATTCTTTTTATAACAATTGTTGCTGCAACTTAAAAATCTTAAAACTTGGAGACAATTTAAGCATTGAAGTGATCATAAGAGGATATCGGTATGAATTTCATTTACTTCTAAGATAACCGTAATCGCTATTCCTAGTTTTATTTCTTAAACTGACATGGATAGCGTGTTGGAACCGAAGTTCGAATTCCAGTCGGTTTCGTTACATTTACTTATGGATACATACCTTGGGGAAAGTATGAATCCACCTCTCCTCTCCCTAGCTATAGGTCAAATAATAGAACTTGTAACTGGAAAAATCATTATTATTCACAAAAAATTATTGCAATATTCACACGCAAAATTTATATTCATACAATCCAAAATGTTGCGGATCTAAATAACCCACAAAAGGTTGATAAACCGTAAATAACAAATCAAACGATCAATCTTTAATTGCTCGAGTTAGCCTAAATATACTATTTATATAACGCATGATATCAGTAGTAAGATACGCCGTAACTTTCACTTAATCATTATATTAATGCTGGCACCACCAATTTTGATGGAAAGTAGAAAAATAAAATTATGATCACGTTTAAGTTTAGCGTCGAATACATTTAAGCCTCGTATATTTTATAAAGTTACTTTTTTATCTTTGTCCATGGATTTTACTATTTCTCTCCCACTAATTTAACTTTAGTCAATTTCTGTATTAAAATTTTTTGATATTAGGAAAAACATTGAATTTTTGTTTTTTTGTTTTTCTTCGTTTTCGTTTTTAACAAAATATATTTTAACAAGTTTCAGCATTCGATTTGTTCGTTGCGAATTGAAAAGCAGGTTTTTTTTTTTTTTTTTTTTTTTTTCAGCTTTTAGGAAGTAATGCAAGCTTTGCTGGTAATAAATAGTTCAATGCAAATGCATTGAAAATCAAGAAGAATGGATTGTCAGTGGCCAAGAACAGCCTGAATAAATCTATTTATGCTTAATTCCTTTAATTAATTTATTTTTTTATTTTATTTTTTTCTGTTACAGTATTCAAACTTTGGTAACATAAGTAAATTCGTTCATTTTGTTTCTATTGTGACTGATTAATTACAGTAGCTATTTTCAATAAATCAAAGACGTTTTCATCAGGATAGTTTTAATCAGTAAGATAAAAACATTAATCTTACTGCTTAATCAAGTTAATTTGACCTCGACATTTTTTAAATTTGGTAATTCAACACGGCTTAATATCGATTTAAATAACGAGATGTGCATCTTGAATAACTAACTGGCCTGAAAGATTTTGGAGGAGTATTAATAATTACTACTATTAGCAGCAACAAGTTACAGCCTAAATCTGTTGAAACACGTGCTAAACTTTGAATTATATTTACGCAATCGCTTTCTCTTTCGTTATAATTGGTTACTATCTGGGAAAATCTTTGATGCGTGTATTTGTTTAAAAACAGAAGAGCAGCTAAATAGATATATTCACAAAAGCCTTTCAGAAAGTGAAATTGCTATTATTTGTACATCTTTATAAAAAAAAAAATCAAATTCATCTTTAATTAAAAAAAAAAAATGCTACGTCGAATATTTAGGCATAGCTATTAATTTGGTGCTCACCCCTTCACTGTCGAAACTCATAAATGTAGCCGTCTCTTCTACTCTAATAGCTTCATGTCTCGCACCTCTCGCCTGTGGAACTATCTTCCCTTCTCCTGTTTCCCTGAGAGTTATAATCTCCAGCTATTCAAGTGTAATGTCAATCGACATCTCCAGTTGCCTTAATCTATCTACTACCCTCATCCTTTCTTCTATCACTCCTATCTGATCTTCCTATTTTCTGTAACCCCTTGCGTCCTAGTGGCTCCCCGCCTTGCTTGGGGTGAAATGCTTAAAAAAAAAAAAAAAAAAGTAGCATAATGGTTATCGACTCGGAAAATGGAATCAGCAGGCTGAGTTCAAATTCTGGCCATTATGCTTTTGCAAAAAGCTTGATGCTATCTTTTATTACGCCCACCATAGGTAAGATATTTAAGGCAAACAAGGTTATTTCGCCGTGATAAGACACCCAATTTAGAAGCTGGACAATCCTGAATTCAAAATTCTTAACATGTTATGGTGCAGTGTGGTAAAGATTACGCCCCCATAAATGGTAAAATATTTTTTTTTATTCAGCCTCAATCGAGATCCTAATCCACAATCCCGCACTTCAATTAACTGCAACCCCCATAATCCTTTCAATTTTTCTGTAGTATGTGCCTCTCCTGGGCTAAGAGTAAAGGTTTCTCACTTGTTTCCTGTTTAGGATTGAGTTTCCGGTTCCTACTAAAGTCTACTCTGTACTTCTAACGTCTGTCTGAACTCTGAAATTTTATTTACTAATTATTTATTTATTAATAGTAGTAGGTAGGTTCCCCTATTGTCCGGTTCACACTCCACCTCTATCTTTTATATAGGAATAGAAGTTTATACCTTGTTTCCTGTTTAGGATTGAGTTTCCGTTTCTTTCTAAAATCTTTTCATTCTCTTTCACTTCCAATGGCCCCCTTGCGTCTTGGTGGCATTGTCACTTTTCTTGGGGTGAAGTGATTAAAAATATCTCCATAAACTGTGTCGCCTACTCTGTAAAACTCTACATCGAGTGGCTCTTGTGCAGGGACGAACATCATTGTAAAGAACATCATTGTATCATCAATAATACTATCTACAGATTCAGTCCTAATCTGCGATTGTTCACAGTTAACTGACACAAATCGATTTTTACCTAGAGATTAACCTGTTTTGTATTACCTAGTCTGTTTTTTTTTTTTTTTTTTTTTTTTTTTTTTCTCATCTTTTTTAGATATCAAAAGGTACGCGAGCATTTGCAAATGCTACAAGTCTCATTGTTAAGATTAGCGCAGTTTTGCTTTCTATGATGATCGCTGCTTCTTAGGGCAGACTACATAAATTAATTCAACAATCAAGAAAATCATCTTTGGCGGTCAATCGATTTTTAAGCCTGCGTCTTCTCGGAGGGTGAAGCGAAATGTTTGCAACGCTACGAGCGGGAAATGGTCGATGAGGCAGGATGTCTCGAGGAAAGTTCAAATTATATAACGTTATTTTTACTGGAAACTCGTTTTTGAATAAACGCTCCGTTTATTTATTAAACAGTATATTTATTTTCATCTACAGATCTGAATATTAGAAAAAAAATTTTAGAAAAATATGCGCTCTCTGGAAGTAATGAAACCTGCTTTCCCTGAGTGTTAACAGTCATAAATCGGGTACGGAATGCGTCGATACACAAGCAAACTCGAATAGTGCATTTAAACTCAAACTATCGAAATGGATATCTGCTCAGTTTCGTATCCAAACGTAAACAAAAAAAATTTCTAAAGAAAGAGATGGATTTTTTTTTTATTTATTAATCCGGCAGGCTTTTATTACTTAAACGTTATTTTTAGTGGATAGGCTCCATTTATTTATTAAACAGTACTTATTTCCGTCTACCTACTTGAATATTCGAGAAATCTTATTAAAGAAAATATGCGCTCTCCGGAAGGATTCGGGCCTGCGTCCTTCAGGTTAAGGCAAGTCGTTAGATCCGATTTGCCTTAACCAATTTGGTCACGGAGCATACTTGCTGATCAAGCAAAATTTGAAACGTATCTTTAAGCAAAATCCCTCTTGTATTAAATTCCTCGAATTTTTCATATCAGCTCAGTTTCGTATCCAAACGTAAACAAAGTAATTATATGATAAAATGTCCTGAAGATTGCGTTCACGCATACGAAACAGATTTCCGTCCCTTGTTGTTGACTTCAGTGTCCACTTATTTATGCATGTATGACAAAGTGGAGAACGTTTTCGTGTGACGCGTTTCGTCTCTTAGTACTTCGTCGGACAAGGTTTGTACGTTGATGCGATTACACACGCGCATGAAAGAAAGACGCTCGGAAGTCTCATCAACGTTAAAAAAAAAAAAAACCTAGTCCGATGAAGTTCTAAGGGACCTCACACGAAAACTTTTCCACTCTGTCATACATCTTCCCTTCAAAAGTATTCGTGATAAATAAAAATTTACATATCATTATTCCCCACACACACGTGTGTGTGTGTGTGTGTGTATACACACACAATTATAAATTGTATTTAAATAGTCTTTGTTACCGACCACTCATATTTTTCCAGTATAGAAGGTTCTCGATCACCTAAGTTAAGCATTGCCGAACCCGATCAGTAGTTAGATGGGGGAACGCTTGGGAACACCAGGTACTGCAAACAACCTCCTGCGACCTGAAATATGTTTCGGCTTTAAATAACCTACAAATGGTTGATAAGCGGTTAAAAAAAAACATCGGTCTGGTAGTCTTACGGACACATCAGTTAGAAACACCGGTTGCTGTACGATAACCAAAGTTAAGTTACGTCAAGCCTGATCAGTACCTAGAGGAGTGACCGTTTGGGAATAACAGGTGCTTGAATGTGCGGATGGTGTAATGGATAATGGCTCGGAATTCTTAATCGGAGAGTCAAGTTTTAATTACTCACATGCAAATCCTCTTGGGGTAAGTTATGAATTCACCTCTTCCCCCCCAAGCTATGGGTTAATTAATAGGACTTGTATCACTAAACCATTAAAAAAAATTTACAAAACGAATCGATCCTATGGAGAAATAATCAAATAAACGTTTTCTTTTTCTATTAGAAAACCAAAAATTTACAAAAATTAACTTAAAAAGTCATTATCCTTCTGGCTATTTTAAAATTGCAAAATCCCAAATTGAGATATTTTCGCTTTCTCTTTGGGCCTAAAAATCAACTGCCTGAATTGAGTGTCCACATTTTAGCATCTAAGCACAACTTAGATGTAGTCCATGGCTGCAATTACGGATCCCCCGGCGACTATAGAACTCACTACTCAGTCGTAATTGCTATAGCAACAACTTGTTAACCATTACACTGCGACAAAGTACCCTAAGTATCAACATGTTAGAAGCGCTGAAAATAATACACTTGTATTAAGTACGTGTCGCAGATGGTCTTACATAATTTCAGATTTTTGCCATATAATTAATCGTTGCAATTTAAAGAATCAAATAAATAGCAAATTATCCATAATTACAGGATGATTAAGTTTTCTAGGAGGTTAAATAAAAAATGATTACGACAATGTCGCCTAGAAAGAATGGTTCTGCTTAAAATACGAAATAAGTCTCGAGTGAATTGAAATAGTTGCCGTGGAAAGTAGTAATCGAAGGCAACTTTAATATTAGGAGATGGAAATTCGCCCTATAGGCGGGATTTTAAGCTAGTTTCTATGGAAAGCCTAAATCGGAGTTTTGCTTTCAATGAGTAATCATGGATTCTAACTAGGTATTTACAATCATATCTCACCTGAATATATATAACCCTCAACCTTGAGTAGCCGTAGGGTCTTGTACAGGGTGAACATCATTGTACAAATAATAATAATCGCGGCAATCCCTGATTGATATTTAAATATGTGGTGGAGGTTTCAGAAAAGATTTTATTGTTGTGCTAAATAAACAGACATAACGCTCAAATAAATATTTTTTGAGAGATCTTATTAATAAATGATATTGTCGGAGTTAACTCCTCCTTAATTTCCTAAATGTTACTAGGGGTCGCTCTCCCTACACTATAAATACTGAGCGACTTCTTGCCCCGTTCTCTTTTTCACTTTGCATTTCAGCGAATGCATTTAAAAATGTGATCTCTCGTAGAAATCCGCGTTTTCGCCCACTTGTGGCGAAAATGCCATGAAACACATACACGTACGTACAAACTTTCACCCATATACAAACTCTTTACGTTCACACACAAACACACACACAAATGTTGATGTATTTGTCGCTTGTAAATTTGTTGTTTAATACATATATTTGATGACACACACACACATATATATATATATATATATATATATATATATCTTGTTTTTCTTTACCTCTTCGATTGGACTCACCTTATAGCTGGACCTTCTATCAGGAATAAACAGCACGTGTTTCTAATTCAACAACACTCAAACCAATACGGTCCTCTACAACATTGAGAGGCGTCTATGGCGCCCCGTTAGTTAATTACACATTACATTTGTAAAAAAAAATCTCTACCGTTTAAATTTTGATTCTCCAGTGAATGGGGTGGGGATCTCATAGGATGCCAACTTTAGTTTCTGGCAAGGAATTTTTCCATCGAGATGTTTACTTTAATACAGTTAAAAAAAAATATACAGTTATACTGCTTTGTGGAAACGACTCCCAAGAGGATGCTTCCCCGATCACTACAATCTTAACCTATTCAAGTCTAAGGTTAATCGTTGTCTTCCCCACATATCCCCGTGAACTGTGCCTCTTACTCTGTAACCCTCTACTTCGAGTGGCTCTTTTGGGCTTTTTACAGGTTGAACATCACTGTTAAAAATGTTAAAGATTCGATTTAGATAATTTGATGGACACAAAGTAAGGGTCCAATTTAGCACTCGGTTTGCTTTTTAAATTGATGCCCCCTCCCTAGAAAAATGCTTTAGAATTGTCAAATGCTATGGCTATAAATGTGATCCGGTGTCTTATGAGTAATCAGTTTTGCAGCCATACATCTAGTCATCCTAGAGTTATGCTATGGGAGACAATACACATTTCGTGAATTACTCCGGGAGAATGATGAAAAGTTCCTGACCCAACCAAGAAAGGATTCTGAATGAATCTTTTCTGTGTCGAACCGAGAAATTTTCCGATTGGTTATTTTTTCTTAATCAATTTACCCCAAGCAAGGCAATAATGGTCTACTAGGAGTGAAAGGGAATTAAAAAAAATTTTTTTTTTAGAGGGAACTGGAAACTCAATTTTAAACAGGAAACAAGGGGCAAACCTCTACTCCTGTTCAAAAGACCGGGAAGTTTGATCCGGATGGTCGAACCTATCTACTCCTATTCTTTAAAAATAAATAAATAGTAAATGAAATTTCAGAGTTTATAGGGAGACGTTAGAATTATACATTTGAAATACTTTAGGTTTTCTGTTCAGGTTTTGTAAAGTAGGACTGACTGTGAACTTTTCAGAAAGACATTTTTAATTCCGTAGAACTTTCTTAAGTTGGATATTTTTACACTATTTTCATTATTCGGTCTATTGTCCTCATCCTTGTCGCCATATTTATCACAACGTTCCGGCCTTCTTCAGGTGGTTGGAATCTCAAATCAGTTATCAGTTAAGGACACATGGCACAAAGGATAAAGGCGTTGGTTAGATCCAGTGACAAGGCACAAAGAGTTGTGAGTTCAATACCTGATTAAGGCAGTGGAGAGCTTGGAGAGGTGAATTAACAGAAGATAACTGATATTCATTAGACATGGCGCCTGGAACTAGAACAGTCTACTCCAACAAGCGAAATAAGGATTAAGTTCGACATTCCAGCCACCTGAAGAAGGCCGGAGCGTACAACAGCCGAAACGTGATAAATATGGCAACAAAGATCAGGACAATAGTTCAAATAATGTAAATAGTGTACATAATATCTCCTCTCAGAAATATAGATGGATATTTTTAGTGACCCAAAATTACTTGGGACTTTCTTCACGCATTAAAAGAAATGAACAAAAAATATATATATTTCTTATAGATGTTAGTATCTAATCGATGAAATATTTTTCAAGGCCTTGGTTTTGGGGATTCGATGAATCAGCAGCCGACTAAATAAACAAAATGTGAAATCCGATTTGACTTGTCAACATTTTTCTTATCAGTATGTCCTTTTATGACTTTGTAAGTTGTTTTTTTTTTTTTTTTTTTTTTTTACACGCGTAAAAGTTAGTAAGGGAAATGCTATCTGGATTTTAATTATATAAATCCACTTAAGCTTTTAATCACAACTTTGTTGTATTTAATCATACAAGACGAGCACCTATATTGTTTAACTGAGATTTAATGTCGATAATCCATATACAAGCTATAGCTTTTGACAAATCTCTCTCTTAAATACACTCTGAAGATTAAAATCTCCAAATCATTAATGATACATTTAAAGTTATACATATATATATATATATAAAATGTGCAATGTGTGTGTGTGTGTGTGTGTGTATATATATATATATATATATATATATATATATATATTTAAATCATTTTACTCTAAGCAAGGCAATAAAGCCACTAAGACGCAATGGGTTTACTGAGTGTTAGAGAATATGAGAAAAACTATTAAGGAGAGAAAATAATAAAAACAAATTAAGAAGACAGAAGATAACGATTGATATTGCATTAAATTTTTTGAAGTTCAAAATTGGCTGGGAAACAAGAAGCCTGAAGAGTTCCACATGTGAAAAGTGCGATAGAAGAAACTTATCATAGAACCTACGGTTACATCTAGCCATGTCGACTATAAAAAGTTGAGTCCTTGACGCCAGTCTAGTAATGCGCTTAAATTCACAATGTCTAGGTAGTATAGAGGAAAATTCATTAGAACAATTACCATGAAAGTGCTTATAGAAATGGCGCGGCAAAGCTACGTTACGGCGGTGGGATATTGATTGATATCACCCGGTCCTCGGTATTTTGAACAGGAATAGAGGTTTATCCCTTGTTTCTTGTTTAGGATTGGTTTTCCGGTCCCTTTTTAAAGTCTTTTCATTCTCTTTTTTTTTTTTCTCAGTAAACCGTTGCGCGAATTGATATATATATATATATATATATATATATATATATATATATATGTGTGTGTGTGTGTGTGTGCGAGTCGTGTAGCAGTTAGAGAAATCTACGACCTGTGTCCGAATTTCGGTCGATTTACATTTACTTACGCACAAATACCCTTAGAAAATGTATGTATCCATATATCTCTCACTAGTTATTGGTTAAATAGCAGGACACACTAGGCTGTGTAACCTTGGTTGGTAATCAGGACTGGGAGAACAACAACTCTGAATTCAAACTGAGGAGGAGTTTTGGAGATTTCATGGCACACTTTTTTACCATTTCTCTGTTAATAGTTCTTCCGACTGGTTCCACACAATTCAGCACCATAATCGAATCCTAGGAGTGGGATATGGCGGTTCACTTTTAAAACTTAAATTATTAGGTTCTCATGCATCACAATCGACGGGAAAATCTACTGCTACAATTTAATACATATAAATATTTGATACATTCTTTTCCTGTGCAATCGGAAAACCATTTTACACTTGATGTCACTTGTATGATACGCATATATTTTAATTAGAATTCTAGCGTTCCAATGTTCGGGTGCAATTAACAAAATCCTATTTGCTCTAATGATAACACCAGTTCTTGATAATGACGGAAATGGTTGAAAGTACTCGGATAAAAATGGAACCACTTGTTTGCCATATAAACCTTTCCTGATCTAATTCTGACCAGGAAAGATGTCGTTTTCATATAATAAAAAGTAAATATAATTTACTCGAACCCAGTTGCATTGAGACTGCCATGATCTCCGAATCTTCTCCGATTAATATAGAACCAAATTATCTCGGTTTATCTGGGTCTTACTAAATTAGTACTAAAACAATGTGGGATATAAAAAGTTAGTTGAAATTAGTTAAAATCTAATTTCTAAAATCACACTGCAAAAATAAAATGTCTCTATACTTAATGTGAATCTCGTTTTATCTTGCTAAGGTCAATTTTTGTTGAAATAGAATTTCTAATAAAGTCTATCCATCAACGAAAGATGTCAACACGGAAATTTTCTAATTGACTTATATATTAACCATTTGAACGGATTCTCATTCAAAATTCTTTCTGTCTCTCCCTCCTCCGCCTCTCTTTCTCCTTCTCTTCCCCCTCTTTCGTTTTCTTATATATATATTTCTCCGAAAGTGCATATTTTTCTAAGACTAATTAATAAATTGACGGAGCATCTATTTAAATATGGGTATCCACTAAAACATTTAAGTAATAAAATGTCGAATTAAGAAATGAAAAATCCATTCCTGTGTGTGTGTGTATATATATATATATATATATATATATATATATATATATATATATATGTGTGTGTGTGTGTGTTACAATAAATGTTTACAATACCAAATTGGAGACTTTGTGGTTTATTTGCTAACGTTAAAAAAAAAAAAAATGTGATTGGCTAAATTTATTAAAGAAAACAATAATTTCGAATTATTTCCTTCATTTTTTTCCTCATTTGTCTGTGTATTCCCCAAATATAGATCACTTTTGCAATTTATAATTGCCGTCTTGTTGTATGATTTATGAGTTTTTCCTTTTTTTTTTTTTTTTTTTTTAGCAACAGTTTTCATTAAAAGTCGATGATTTAAATTGATTTTTATAAATGTTGACTTTTCTTTTTTTTCTTTAAGAAACACGTTGAAGAGCTGAAGGCAAAAGAAAGCGAAATTTCTGAACTCGTGAAACTTGCTGACAAATTCCGAGATGATACGCAGGTAAGACTTTTTTTTTTTTTTTTCTTTCCATCTGAAATCGGTATATCAACTTTACTTCTCTGCGTGTAACGTGTGCAAATTTAAATTTCGAGTTCATGCCGACCTCGAAAGTTAACTAATTGACTTATAACAAGGACAATCTTCTCTTTTTTGTTTTTTTTTTGTTTTGTTTTTTTTTTTTTTTTTTTTTTTTTTTTTTTTTTTTTATTTCTTTTAATCTATTAAGTTCAAGCAGAAAAACTCCATATTCATTTTTTTTTAATTTGCTATTGTGGATCAGTGGAAAATGCGTAAATATTCCCAGAATTTAGATCATAGTTGAATTTTAATGCAAGTTATTAAAAACTGGTTTAATTTAACACATTGACAACCAAAAACAGGATAACTCGTACTTGGCAGTTTTTATTATGGCGCTGACTACGAGTTATTTTGTACTTGGTATTTTCTAATACATTTCCATCTGCAGGCGTCAAGTTTTTTTTGCAGTGATACTTTAGTGTGAAAATGTTAAGACTCCAGTTCGGTCTATAAATAAACCTATGTAAATGTTATTGCCTAAATTGGCTATTATAAAGTTGGCGTCTGAAGTCAGATTTCGTAATTGATCTTAGGGAGTTAACGTCATTCAAATCAAAAGTAATGTTTTGTTTCTTTTATCACTTTAAAATTTGCAATGCCAACACTGCATAAATCCTTAAGTCTTTATTATAATCAAAATTTGTCAATTAGCTCATTGATGTTATATTCTGCACCCCGACTCCAGAGTTTCGTAGACGAACCTTTTTGTAATTATTCGATCCACTCGTCAGGAGTTTTCAGCATTACCTTTCGAAAAGTCCGAATTCCTTAAAAAAAAAATTCGACTGTTTTCCTGATCATCGAGTCAGTGCGAAGGATCCTTACCTTAGCTGCATAGTGTTTGCTTCCCCAGGGCTACATACAGTTTCATATTCAGTTTTCCTCCTTCTAGACCGGATGCCACCCAAGGCTATAGAACCCAGTCTGTTAAGTAGTCAACCTATAGACTGATCACAACACATCGTTATTGACAGCCCTAAGCTTTTAACTGCTAAATTCGGCGGTCAAGAGTATAAAAAAAGAAATCGACCGTAGTCGAGATCATTGAGTCAATTCGAATGATCCGTTCCTTGGCTGCATAGTATGTGCTTCACCAACGTAACATACAGTTTTGAATTTAGTTTTCCTTCTCAGACAAACTGAACCCTTTATTTCGCTCACTGGGGTAGACTGTTCTAGTTCCACGTGTCATGTTTGATGGATGTCAGTTATCAGTTATCTCCTGTTAATTTCCCTCTGAAAGTTCTCCACTGCCTTAACCGGGTATTGAACTCACACTCTTTGGGTCCTGTCACTGGATCTAACAAACGCCTTTATCCAGAAATATAAACAGACTCGGTCAGATTGGCTTCCAAACATTCAGTCTAAATCTTAAGAAATTGTGAGCAAAGATCTTTTGTAGTTTTTATTTTCTTTAAATTCTTTTTGTACTTATCATTTCAAATGTTTTAAATTTTAGTTAAATGTTGTTCACATAAAATCAATATGTCGAATTATACCTTTTTCCCCAACTGGTACTCAAATATAAGTTGTTTTTTTTTTTTTTGTTTTTTTTTTGTTTTTGTTTTAAATTCAGTTTTGATCGGTGTTGTCATATCGAGCTTTATTCAATCAACTACACCTATTTTTATCACTCATTGAAAGCGCGTCAAATTAAGCATTTGGTTTCAATCTTATTTTTGTTCGCTATTTGCCGACAGAAATCTCTCTAGCAGAGAATCCAAAATCTGGCATTGTACAATGTCTCATTTATCAAGTAGTCCTCCTTGCCAATTTCTTTTGACAAATTTCTATTGTTAGTTCTACTGGCTTCTGACTTGTTACAGTCATTTTTTTAAGAAAAAGATTTTAATGAGTGTTAGTTTATTTACTTAGTCATTTAGCTTTTCTTTAGTGATTTATTTACTTCGATGTTTTAACCCTTTAGATCCGACTTTTGGACAGATTATTGTTGAGGTTGTTATTATTATTATTATTATTATTACCATCATCTGGAGGAGGGGATCCCTGCATGCGACATCTTTGGGAAGTCCCTGAAAACCATACCAGGAGTTGACACAAGCCTTGTGAGTGAAATTGATACTCGAAACTATTTGAGAGCTGCCGAAGGTTGTGCTAACACGAAGTTACAAGTCATCGTGGCCGAGGGTTTGAGCGTACTAGTCTTGTTCAGACTGTTGATCACGCCAGATAATGCCTTCTCTCCCAGAAACTAATTTCAGTTCAGCATAGTTGTAGTATAAACCACATGTAGGCCCTGGGTGTTGAACAAACATTGGCTAGCTATCCCAGTAGACCGACATCCTCGCATACGAACGGCCAACCAATATATTATAATTATTTCCTTTAATTTTTGTTGCATACTCATTTCTTTTCGGGTCCCAACAATAAACCTAAGGTTAGAAATGGCATTAAGATACTTTCCACGAAACATTTTAAAAAAAATAAAACCACCTAAGAGCGCACACATTTTACATAGATTAAGTTATTCGTAAAGTGTGAACTGTGCTTGTGAGAAAAAATGTATTTCTTTAAGGCATGAGAAGCCAGGAATTCCATCAATGACTCTACCAAACTCTTTTCTAATCAAACCCAGAGTCCCAATCCCAACAAAAAGTATTGATATCTTCATGTGTCATGTTTTTTTTTTTTGATGGGATTTTTTTTTAAAGATCTTCATTACAGCCTGCAGGTACTTCCAGGCCAATATGAAAGCATATTCTGCTTTTTGTGTGTGTGTGTTTTTTGTTTTTTTTTGTTTTTTTTTTTTTTTTTTTTTTTTTTTTTTTTTTTTTTTTTTTTGTTTGGTTTTTTTTTTTTGTTTGTTCTGTCTGTGTGTATTGTAAGGTCCCATAAAATTGTTACAGGTCTTATGTCTGTAACCGGGTCTGGGTGGGGTTCATACAAATTTCTGGTAGTTTCTTTGCCATTAATATTATTATTATTATTATTAATGGTTTTATCAGACATATCTGATCTTAACTAAGCACTACTCTTTAGGTCCAATGTGTTTTAGACACCATGTAATTTTTTTTTTTTTTTTTTTTTAGAAATGGGTTAAAAGTGACTCATTAATATAATTAGGTAAATGTGGTTCTCTCTCTCTCTGTCTCATATATATTATATATATTTATTAAGAGTGTAGCAGCAATGTTTTAAAGTGAGTTTGATTTTACTAACATTTAACGCCATGTTGCGTTTTACCATCTCTGGTTACCTCCCTTACATTGTGGATGCTTGTTTCCAAAAACATCATAGCTACAATCGTTAACTTTAAAATAATTATAACAAAGCGCGTTCACAAAAATCACTATCACAATTTAATGATTCATTTCTTTTGAATGAATATATGCTGCCTAAATATATATATATATATATATATATAATCAGGACCGGATGGGTTACGATATTCTTCAATCGTTTTCTGCTGTTACAGTTTCCCCTGCAGATATCATAAGATAATTGCTAAGTTTGATTTAGTTCGACACAGGGTATATATTCGTAAGAAACTTAGCGAAGACCGAACTCGCACGCTTTCAAGATTATACTGCTAATCTTCTCTACGGCAAGTTTTTATACGTCATAGTTATAAATACAAACTTCATTTTAAATTTGAATTTAACATGTGTTAAACAACCTGAAAATGTCTGGGGGGAAAAACTTAAAAGCAAGAATACAAATAATGACGCTTTATTAGTGGACACAATTCTTTTTCATCCAAATTTGTATGTTTTTATTGTGTAGCTTTTGGTTTGGCCATCGTCCAGAGACACGACTTGATAACAAGTCTGCTAATTTGCATATAAATCTTAACTCAAGTATTAATTGCTTGTATGTCTTATATATTCCATAAGTTTAAGATTTCATTTTTTTTTTTCATGTGAGAGTCTTTACCGGGATATAGTTTGACTGTTTATATTGGTATTAAGCTAACATCAGAATTGCTTAAAACTATAATCAAACTTTAACAGAATAAATTTAAGAAAAAATCAGATTATAATAAATTGAAACGTATTTTTGAAATGTAATTATCCGAACTTAGCTGAAGATGGTGGTGTCTTCCACAATTCCTCTGGAGATATAGATATATAACAAGGTGCGGTAGAAAAACCTCCCACGTAATCTTACCATTATGTGGGAGGTATTTCTGTCTCGCTCTCTCTCTCTCTCATACATATATATATATATATATATATATATATATATATATATTAGACAAACTCAACTGACGCGTTTTCATTTTCTCCTTTTACAGATATATTCTATCGGAAAATTTTACACACACACGTGTGTGTGTGTGTGTGTGTGTATATATATATATATATATATATATATATATATATATATATATTTTTTTTTATTAAAATGGCTTATCTTAATCATTGCTGGACTACCCCAGAAAGACATTACACACCGATAAATTAGTGCTAATAGTAATATTAGTCGTATCCTTATAAAGGAAGTATTCGGTAATCATTGACCGAACAGCCAGTACAAAACAGAAAATTGCAGAAATATAATTTAATCTTTGTACTTAGAAAAATATTTTTTAGATGGCATTTATTATTGCAACGAAAAAATTCCATACAATTCCTTCCTGTCCAGCAAAAATAAATCACTTGAGAAAGTGCCCTATCTTATATAATCGATAATTTTGTAACGGTCTCGGCAGTTTTTAACCCACTGTATCTGATATATGCATATCGCACACAGGTGTGAATTGTTGAGAAAAAAAAGCATAACACTATCAAAATCCTAAGTGTTATTCATTCACGCTTGCCTTTTTCATAGGCCATGTGGCCAGGTTTTAGATTTAAATCTTCATGCATAAGCATAACGCACCGAAAAATAACGGTGAGTATACAGAGTTATAAGTATCCTTTTATTCTTTTAAACCAGAAAAAATGTTGGTGGATGAATTGGAAGTGATATATCCAGGGTATAATGGGATTTTGACAATTAACCCGTTGAACCGATTTAGTGGTAAAATGCTCCGACGTCTAATCCCCGAAAACAGTTACAAAATCTGACATGTACAAATAAATCCGGATTTTCAGATAAACAACTTTGTACTAGGCATTTTCTGAATTGTTCTATTACCGAGGCAGTTCTGAAATTTAATAAAAATATTCAGAGATGGTGTATCGACAAGCGGGCTCAGGTCTTAAGGCTACACAGCCTAACATGTAAGAAGCATAAGACAACATTGTATAAGCCATTTGCTGCTCTCCTTTGCTGATTCGTTCTGTTCCACGGCAGTCCTGAAATAGCGATATTTATCCAAAATATCCAGAGATAATCTATCGATGAGTGTTCAAGTCTCATGGTTCAACGGGTTAAATGTACGGTAACTGGTTCTACCCCATCTCTTAAGATTTTATTTTATTTTTAACTATTGGGTAAGTTCTTGCTTGTATTTTTGCACATCAAATTCCGGCATGTTTTCACATAAGTTCAGTTTTTGGTGTACCCTACCTTTTTTGGAAATTTTTTTTCATTTTATAAAATATCGTGAAAAAGTTATTTTTAAAGTTTTTGAGCAAATGTTTAATGTTTTCTAGATAACATCAAAAAGGAGGTAAAAATTAAAACGTGTTTTGGCTTTTGTTTTTCTAATAATTGTTACCCTAATCTGGTCTACAATGACAACAAAACAATTCCAAATTCAAATGATTCCTGTAAGATTTCTAATGTTTCTTACTTTCACGCTAATACAAGATTGTCTATGGATTTTGGTTTAAATATTATTGGCCTTACTCACATCTCTTCATAAAACAAAATACTTAAAATCCATTAATATTTATTCCTTTTCTTTTCGCAGGAATTTATGAATGGAGTGGATCGATACCGGAAACACGTGCACATTCTCCCAACGATCAAAGAAGAGACAGAAGAATCAGCTATGATTGACGACGAAATCGAAGCCTTGGAGGAGAAATTCCGGGATATAACACAGAAATGCACGCGATATCTGGAAAAACTGTTCTCGGTGGTGAAACATCGCAAGGGTTTTACCGAACTCGCGAACAAACTGGCCACCATTTACCCTGACCTTGACTCTAAGATTAGCGTAATCGACGAGGAATCGTCTGCCAAAAGTCCCAAAGAAATGACTCGTGACCTAGAAAATCTTAAATATCTCAAGGCCAATTTATTGAACCAGGAGAAACGTGTACGGGACTTACAACATGTTGGAACCAAACTAGTGGATGAACTCACAGACTTAAATATGAAGCCCTTGGCGGGAGAAGTAAAAAAGACTATGGAAGAACAAAAGTCAACACATAAAAATCTCTACCAGAAAGTAGAGAGTAAAGAGGGCTTTTTATCTTCCGCTCTTACAGAATCTAAAAGTGTTATTAAAAAGTTGGATAATCTGAATTCATGGGTGTCAGTAACCGAGGAATTACTGTCGTCTAAGTCTCCGATATGTCTTGACAAAGAGAAGCTGGAAGAACACCTTCATGAACAGAGACGAATCCATGGCGATGTTGGCAGCTACCGGGCGCTGTTAGAGAACCTTTCCAAGGAGGCTCATGATATGGATGGGGCAGAAGAAAAACTCGCTGTCCTAGACGAACGCATGGAAAACCTGGAAAAGTTGTCCAACAATCGCATCTTGGAACTGGAAGGTGTCATTGGCAATATCGAAGACCTGGAAGACCAGATGAATGACTTGAAAAGCTGGCTTACAACCTCCATCGACTCTATTCACAAAAAACCCAAAGGTACTTCCCATAATTCACACCTATTCAAAGCAAAGATTGACGCTCTCTACGCGGAAAAGAAAGGCAAAGAATCTGATATGGACAGCATTAAACAACTAGCAAAGCAAATTATGCAGACGAAGAATGTATCCAATGGATATCAGTTAAAAGAAGCCGTGGCTGGAGTGCAAGAACAATGGCATGAATTGACCGAGTTATTGGTTCAGGAAGTATCGTTAGAGGTAATTAACTTTCATTTTAGTTATTTTATAGAACGGACTCTCACATGCATGTTTCTCTGAACACTACAATTTTAACCACAAGTCAAGGCTCAGTCGTTATCTATCCTCTTTCTCAATACAATTTCCACTTTCTACCATCTCCCATTTGATTCGTATAACACACCTCATTTTTATAACCATTTTAACATTAACCCTCTACCTTGAATCACTCACGAGCTTTGTATTGTGTATATTTTAGCATAGTCTTCATAAAAGATTCTTCGTTATAGATTATTATAATGTATTATTTACAAATGGATAAATTAAATATATATATATATATATATATATATATATATATAGCAAAAGATATGATTTGTTGAACAAAATGAACTATTTGTGACAATTTTCTACAACTTTGTTTTTTAATAATTTTAAAAACATTATAGCAATGAAACACATGATGCCAGCAGTTGCAGTAGTAGTGATAATTACTATCAGCTGTTGCCTACTTTCAACGAACACACAATCACAGTAGAGCTCATTTTGTATATTTTTGCAGTTTCTCTTCTGCTCTTTCTTTTCCCTTAATGTGATAAAACCAACCCCAAAAATTTATGTCATATCTTGCATATTAAGATTTACTAAACTCAAAGTAGTCTGCTAGAGTAGTTGAACATCCAGTGAGGATCAAACTTGCTACATTAGTAAATTGGTTTGGGAAATTTCTTTGCTCATCTTCATGCCACAATCTGAAATTGCTTCTATTTTTTTCACCATTAATTTTTTATATTCCATCTTTGAAATTCACTTGAATTTCTTCATTTTAGTTAAAATGTACAAGCTGTGTGATGACTGCTTATAAAATATAATTTTTTTTCTTGAAACATTTGGTAATGGTTAGACCCAATACTGCAGTTGTAGATGCAACATTGTTAGAACTTTGAACTATACAAAGTGATGCTGAGAATAACTGTAATAATAACTTCAATAAAGAATCATGAATTCTGGGAAAACAATATAGTAATATATTAAAAATATATATCCTATTTAATCTGACAAGAAGCAGAATTTTTAAAAAGAACGATATTTATTGGTCAAATGCAAAAAATTAAACAGATTTAGGAGACAAATCCAATTGTCCTTATCTCTCTCCCTAATATAAGTTGTAACCTCTGTCTGTCTATTATCAAACTCCTCCTAGGTTTTGGGGGATAGACCCCCTTAACCATATATATTCTGAAACTATATTACTCATGGTACTTGGATATCTCATCTTGATTAAAGGGGTCTCCCTTACAAACCCTCCACTGGAAATTTTTCTCCTTTGATGCAAATTGAATTTAAATTTGAACAAGGGAACGACTCCTATCCAAAATATAGGAGAAGAAAGAAGATGGAGGTCACATCAGCAAGAGTAGGTGATTTTTTTTTTTTTTTTTGAGTAATACTGAAATATTAAAATTATAACATCGATTTAAAATCGATCATTATTTTCTTACAAAAAAAAAAGTGTAACACGCAGCAAGGTGTGGGAAATTCAGCTAGTTATTTAATATAATTGGTTGACTTGCTTAATTACCATTACAATTATTATTATTATTATTATTATTATTATTATTAAATATGGGCAGTAATATAATTTTGACCTTTTCTTCTTGTAAGAATATATGAGGACACGTTATGACATATGAACACTTATATTTCATTAAAATTTGTCAGGACAAGGTAAGTTAATGGCACTGATTGGGATTACCAAACTGAGTTGAAATTCTTCCATAACTGATCATTCAAAATAGGAGTTAGTAACACAGGATGGAAAAAGCAACTTTGAAGGTTCATTGGAATAGTGAAAGATGCTTTCCAAAAGAAATCTATTAAGAAAGAAACAAGTACTGAACTGTTATGCCTATAGAGCAGGGAATGCTGAACAGCTGAAATGTGGTTCTGAGTATATCATGAACATGTGAACAAAAAAGGACCCTTACATGTAGCATCAGAAATTCTAGGGTATATAATTAGGAATAAGGGCTTGGAAAATTTGACACTGACAGGACATATTGAAGGCTAGAGGGACAGGAAAGGAGTGCATAAGCTACCTAATGAACTTATGTAAATGGTTGGCAGAACAAAGATTAGGAGAGATGGAAGAAAGATAAACTTTACCAAGGGCTACAAAGGACAGAAAATTGTAGAGAGCTATGATTGCCAACATCCTAAAGAGACATGGCACAGGAAAGAAGAATCAAACAATGGCTCAATTTCTTTCTATCATTAAAATTGACTATCAATGTTGATTTGTTAAAACTGCTATGCAGATTTAGCAGGTTCCATCTCTAAAAAATGTCTTCCCTCCAAATGTGCAATGCCAAATGCTAAAAGATTTCAAAGCAAAATATTCTTCATCTTTTTGCTAAACCTTTTTCTACATCATAAGTCTAGTTATAAATAACACAGGAAGATATTTCTTTTTTAATATTGTGTAATGTGAATTTTAAGACAATAGATTTCAGACAGAACACATACAGGGTCGGATCAATAAATTCATAGTTTTACACACTAGGTGATTTTTTGTCAAGATTTCACTGTATATTTATATGATCAATATTCATTATTGAATTAAGTTTATTTATTTATATATATATATATATATATATATATATATATATATACACACACACATGCATGCACACATTATGGCAGAAATACCTGCCATATAATGGTAAGACATTAAATATTTCTGTCACTCTATATACAGGGGATATGCCATTTATCCACTCGGAAGGCTTGGGTAAACCCGTGGTATGGTTATTTAATATATTATATATATTTGTGTGTGTGCACGTACACATTTTTCTCTTATTTGCCCATTAACAGCCCTTTCATACACAGCAATTTTTCAAATGGATGGCTGTTTATTAATAACACTCCTGAGGTTTATTGTTCTTTTCATATTTGTTAAAAAGAATATGTCCGTCTACTGACAGTTTGAAATGATTTAATTCCTTTTGCTTATTAGTTTACTCACTATTGAAAATTTTATGATTGGTAGTTTTTTTTTCTTCTCAGCATAGACTGCAATTTCTGTTTCCTTTTCCCCTTACCATTTTTTATAATATATCATATATCACTAACAGTTTTTTTTGTCTTTATTTTTAGCTCCCATATATATTTTGACAACATGTGAAAGATATATAACACCATGTTGGCAAAATATACATGGGAACTAAAAATTCATTAGTAGAATAGAAAAATATGAAAAGAATAAACATAATTTATAAATATGTTCATGGTAATTCTTCTAATGAGCTTTCCTCTTTGGTACTTCAGTTTTATGAATTTAAATGTAGTACTAGATTGGCTGCTAGGTTTCATGATTTTACAGTTGAAATTACTAGTTCTATGGTAAATTTTTTTTCTCTTGCATTTCTTGTTTCCAATCAACTTTGATTTTCAAAAATTTAAATGCAATGTCAATCATCATCTTCTGTCTCTTAATTGCTAGCCTTTTATCATCTTCTCCTTAATGTTTTTCTTGGACTCTTTCAAACACAGTAACTGTATGATCACCAAAGTTAAGCATTGTCGAGACTGGTTAGTATCTGGATGGGTGACCACTTAGGAAAACCAGGTATTGTAAGTTTGGGTGTGCAGGTGATGTAATGGATAACAGCTTGAAATTGGAAATCAGAGAATTAAGTTTCAATTCAGTTGTGTTAGTTATGTTCTCTTACACACAAATACCATTGGGAAAGGTATGAATGCACATCTTCTCCCCCAGCTATGGGTTAATTAGTAGAACATATCTGTAAATCATTACTATCTCTCAAATTCTTATCTGGCTTTAAATAACCTACAAAAGGTTAAGCTGTAACAAAAACAAATCGGCTACCCACAAATTAGAGATTGGGCATGTCATTTCTCCTTATCAATGTTTTTCTCGGATTCTTTCAAACTTAGTAACCATACAATCACCAAAGTTAAGCAACATCAAGACTGTTTAGAATCTGGATAAGTGACTGCTTGGGAATAGCAGGTGCTGTAAGCTTGGGTATTCAGGTGGCGTAATGGGTATTGCCTCAGAATTGTTAATTGGAGAGCCGAGTTCCAATTCCAGTCGGGTTCAATATATTCACTTACATGCAAATACCTTTGGAGAAAAGTATGAGTTCACTGTTTTTTTTTTTTCCCACACCAGGTATGGGTTAATTAGTAAGTTGTCCTCATTATCTTTTTACAATCTAAAAATATTTTTGGCTTAAAATACTGAAAGGGATTTTAGAAAAACCTATTTACATTATTCAAACTCCAGTCCTTCTTCAGGTGGTTGAATATTGAATTTTGAACCATTTATTTCAGCCTTCTTCAGGTGGTTGAATGTTGAACTGAACCCTGTTCTAAAGTTCCAGTTCCATGCCATGTCTAATGGATGTCACTTATCAGTTATCTCCTAATTCCCCTCTCCAAGTTCTCTATTGCCTTGACCAGGAATTGAACTCACACTCTTTGGGTCCTGTCATTGGATCTAACTAATGCCTTTATCCACTGAATTAACAGGAGATAACTGAAACATTGTAATAAATATGGTGACAAAGATGAGGACAATAGTCCAAATAATGTAAATAGTGTACATAATACCTCATCTCAGAAATATAGACAGATACTATAGAAAACAAATTAATTAATCAAAACACACTTAGTAACCTCCCTTGTGTCTTAGTGGCTTTATCACCTTGTTTGGGGTTGAAATGATTAAAAAAAGGAATATTATTAATAAACAGCTACTCATTTTGAAAAATTGCTAAGTGTGAAACAGCGCTGTTATTTTGATGTGCATTAAAAAAACTCTTAAAAAAATTTAAAATAGAAAACACTTATATACAATTTACAATGGGTAAATTGTTGCCATTTTATATTTTTAATTTTGCACATGTGCATTGTTTGTTTTTGGTTTTGTTGACTGCACACTTTAGTTCAGTTGGGGATTCTCTGTGAGAAAAAGAGTACCATGATGCAATTCATTCTGCCATAAATTAGTTAACTGCATACTGTACTGGAAGCAACAATATGAACATTTCAGTGTCTGGGTGTCAATCTGAGGACAGTGCAGAGAATTCAGAAAGAGTTGATTAAGTCTAATGGTGATTATGAAGGTGTTTAGAATGATCATTATTGATGGCAACGTTATGCCTCCATTCATCTTCCCACAGGGCCTCAGACTTAACGCAGAGGCTTATATCAAGTACCTTGAGGAGGAAGTGCTGGGCTAAGAGGGTGGCTGCTGGAAGACTCTGTCTGGCAAAAGAACTCTGCACCATGCCACACATGCACTAGAACCCAGTCATGGCTGCCAGACAATTTCTGTGACCACATCACCCCTTACATCTGGCCACCTAACTCCCCAGGTAGCAACCCCCTTGATTATTATCTGTGGGGCACAGTTGAGCAAGAAACCAACAAAAATCCTAGTAACACCAAAGACAAACTGAAGGCAAGGATTATGGTAGCATTCACCAACTTAAGGATATTGTTCAGAAAAGTTGCAGGAGATTCTGAAGTCATCTGGAGGCCCTGTTTGAAGCCAATGGCAATTTTATTGAATAAATTTACTTTTTAGTATTTAAAGATTTTTGTGTAATTTTGGTAAATATATCTGTTAAAATGAGATGTCAGTTTTCATTTTTGCATAATTTAGACAACAATTTATCCATCACATCCTATATTTAAGAAAAGGAATAAATATGTACATACTCACAACACAAACATGCAAGGAGTTTCAGAAAAGTTTTTGACCTAATCTAGAAAGGAATTTCTCCCCCAAAATTGATGTTTGGTCATTTGTCAGATATTTAGAAATGGACTGAGCCAAGAACTTCTCAGTGCTCTCTTCTTGTGTGCATATATATATATATATATATATATATATATATATATATATATATATGACAACAAAGGAGAGAAAACATAGTCTTACGTCAAAAAAGAATTCATGTTTTCTGTGCTGTCAAATAAGAGAATCATAATTAAAATCCAATCAACTTTAATAGGCCTTGAAATATGGTAATTGTTTGCATATCACTATCAGTCTTGACCAATTACCACCTTTTTCATACCCAAATGAAAGAAGGCTGTCTGGGATGACAAGATGCCTTTGCTCTTCATGAGTATGTGAATTGTGATGTGGGTTTTTTTTACACTTTTGATTTACAAGGGCATTTTCTGATGTTGATTTTGTGAAATATATTTTGGACCCTTGGAATTACAACTTCATACTTATTTTTTTGATCTGATCAATCCCTATTGCTATTTACCACAGTATATGAGAAAGTGAAAGAAAGAAATGAGAATTTTAATTTGAAAGCTGACTTGGCTGGCCATAGGTTAGCTTTACTTTCTTTGGGTATTCAATGAAGAATTTTGCAGTTTTCTCTTTAATTGTAGCCTCATAAGTCAGTCTCACAGCTGTTGCCAAAATAGAGCAGATAATCTTTTGGCACTTACAATCGAAATTTCCTCATTCGTATGTATTAAGTCATTAATTACAGTGACAAATACAGTTTTTAAAAACTTCTTTTTTTTTTTTTTTTTTTTTTTGAAAAGAACAACAGAAATACAAATAAAAATGGTTAAAATTATTTGAAAGAACTTTTAATATTCTTACAAATATAAAAATTTGTAAAGTTTCCACATCTCAAAGAGTATGATTTAAAGTTTTATAATGAACTTTGTATTTGTGCTCATTGATTTGCCTTCTCTTAGTAGTGTGAATGAGTGTACCTACTTTTTTTTTTTTTTTTTTACTGCTATTACCTGGGCAGTTACGGGAAAGGGTTTGCCCAAGTGCTCTTTCATTCATTTTCTTCTGTCAAACACTGGCATATTAGTAACAAGACATTTAGTGTACTGTTGGGGTCACCCACCTTCTCATCAGAATGGACTGATCTCTCTACTACTAATAGGACAGTTCTATAGAGTTCTGGGAGATCCGGTGACCATCACACTTCCGTCTCTCTACCGGAAGATACAGTTGGACTTTATACTCTTTCTGATTGTTACTGACTAACCTGCGTTTGTTTGACTACTAATCTCTCTGTTGTAAATACCTCTTCAGATATACCAGTATTTTTCCCTACCTATGTGTTTGTCCTTATTTCAATACACACACGGGAAAACCCTCAACATCTCAGTGTACAAATCTTGTAATTCAGAAGAATACAGGGAGAAATAGATGCATGCCTTTTTTTTTTTTTTAAGTGAATATAAGCAGCCTCATCAAGAGAACAAAAAAGATAACTTAAACATTTTGATTTTTGTATAATGCTATTACTGAATTAACGCTTTTATCCACTATGCCATGTATCCTTGAGGTGTTGGTTAGATCCAGTGACAGGACCCAAATAGTGAGTTCAATACCCAGTTAAGGCAGTGGAGAACTTTCAGAGGAAAATTAACAGGAGATAACTGATAACTGACATCCATCAAACATGGCACGTGGAACTAGAACAGTCTACCCCAGTGAGCAAAATAAAGGGTTCAGTTCAACATTCCAACCACCTGAAGAAGGCCGGAGCATACAACGGCCAAAACGATGTGATAAATATGGCGACAAAGATGAGGACAATAGTCCGAATAATGTACATAATACCTCACCTCAGAAATATAGACACACACACACACACACACACACACATATATATATATATATATATATATATATATATATATATATGAACCATGTAAATTAACTAATTTTAATCATTTGTTATGGTAATGGATTTTGAGAGAGCCTCTGATAAAATGTGTTGATTGATGACTCTTTAAATGCTTTTTCTATGATTATTACTTTATCTTTGCTGTTTACATTGAGTCAAGGATTTCCCTGCCCAGTGGCTTATTTATTTAAACTGCTTATCTAAGCTTTTGTTATGTCCTTGAGTGGAAATTATGCTCACTGATTAATTTAACAATGTATCAGTATTGCTCCTTGTAGCACTTAGCTGAAACTGGAATACTGAATGCGACTAATGCTTAGAGCAAGTTGATTTTCAAACATAGTCAAAAGTAAATAATAACTGACAATGCTTTATGAAAGAAAAATAAAACATGGTTAATCAAAAAAATATTTAATTCTAATAAAAAGTTAATATTTTCAGAATTCTAAGAAAAGCTTTTTTGCTCCAAAAGATTTTTTTTTTTTTGTTTTCATAAGTTTGATATATAATCAAATAAGTTTAATTATCATTTATGAAATTGCCTGGAAATTGAGACAATTTTTTTATTAACATTTAAAAATATAATTTTGGGAAAACCATTTGATGTGATCACTTGGAGATAAAAAATTTTATAAAAGCTATCTCAACCCTTTACATCCCACTTCATCCACCCTCAAAATAATATAACTGTACCTCTGTTATCCAGTATTCCATAGTCCAGCAATTTCCATTGTGTGGAATCTTTTGAATTTGCAACCAGATTCTTCAATTTCTCTTCAAATCACACTTTGAACCATGATTTTGTCATATTTAAACTGACTTGTTAAACGTGTGAAAATCTAACTACGGGTTGAAATTTAATCAATTGAATGAACTCCATACTTAGCAACTTTCAGTGTTCACCTTAGCATAAAATTACACATGTATTTTTTTTTTCTGAAACTTATGATTTTCTAATGCAATCAATTAAAAAGCTTTAACAAATAATTTTCATTATCATCTATAATATAAAGACAATGTGACTTTAGATATTTATTGGTTATGCAATCTGATCTTCCCTATTTAACACTTTCACTGCTGCATTGTGATTGTCTGGCTGTGCTGAACCATTTTTAGAATAATAGGATATTACCATTTACTGGAAATAAATGACTATAAAGACACTGACAGAAATTTTTCATGGGCACTACCATTTTGGATCCAACTAGATATACTAAGTTAAATGACACCATCATTGCACAATAGGTCACAAAATAGGCTGTATTGCATACTGCTATATGTCTATGCTGGTTTGGAAATAGCACTAGTTTATAATACAGATGATAGGGACTGGAATTTCATGATGTTGAAGGTATATATATATATATATATATATATATGTATGATAAAGTATAGTTTTACAGTATGCTATGTTTATGGGGAAAGTGCTCAATATCAGAGATAGAGTATAGGCAAATATAAGAGTGAACATTAAGTGGCAACAATCTTTCATGCTTGAATGAAATCTTCAGGCCTGTACAGCATGAAATGGACTGTTGCCACAATAATTAGATCTTCCATTATGGTACAACTAGCAAAACTTTCTTTTTCATAGAATATTATTTTGTTTAGTTTAATATTCAGGAAATATTTAACATGAGTTTTTGGTATTTTATTAGTCCAATTCAATAACAAAATATTTTTGTGGTGTGGGTAAACTATTTACCAATGTAGCATCCATAAAAAAAAAAATAGATAAATTATACAACTACCCGCATATATAAAATGCAATTCTTGTGTATTTGTAACACTTTTCACAAATTATACAGATGATTTCTGACAAAGGGCATAGAAATTCTGATTCTAAACAGAAGTGCTAATTTAAATCTAATTTATCCTATCATATATTGACGTATTTATTAACTTGGATATGATTTCTAAACTTAAAAATATTTGCATGTGTAAATGACACATGTAAGGAAATGAAATGAATTTCAACAAGGCGATATTTTATATTTTTTGTCTTTATATAACTGAGTGACAAGAGAAAATACGCAGTATGCATGCAAAAGAAAATATTAAAGGTTACCAACTGTGTGGGTGATACATGTGTGTGTGTGTGTAAGTTCAGTCACTAAGGAGAATGATATTCTAATGTTTAGGAACAAGGTCTTGGTGATGTTGTCACTCAAACATGCCGAGAGAGAGAGAGAAAAAAAAAGTGAGAAAAGGATGAAAGCAGGAAGTGTCCCATTTTTATAAGCACTTCACAGCGCCCTCTAATGACTTCTTGTTGAAACTGGTGAAGCTATGTGGGGATAATGCACAATTTTAATGCATGCATATATTTAAGGTCATTGTGAAGGTCATTCAGATAGTATTTTAAACAAATGGAAAAATTTATCGTTTTCCTTTTTTGCCAATAAGGTGACACAGATAATGAAAATAGAAATTATTGGCACCTGAAACTTCTGTCAGGTTATTAATATACTTTTTTTTTTCTTTTTTTTTTTTTTACTTAAACAAGTGTTTTCATCTTGGTTGTTATTAATACTGTATTCCTGGTGTCTCTCATAATTGGTAAAATTCCAAAAATTATTCAATCCATGGAGGACAACAGTTCTCATTCCACTGTCCATGCCAGGGAATACTTCATATCAATTTTTTTATATTCATTTTTATAATATCCCTTGTCTCTTCCACTGAATCAGAATGTGTCTTTTTGCATTATCTGATCATGGGATTGAAATCATAACTGCCAGGTAACTAAATCCACTTAAATGCTTTTAACCAAAGCAAAGTAAAGGTTTACATTGTAATAGTAAAGTTTAATAAACAAAATAAAAGTACTTTTAAATCTCCAGTAATCTACTTATCTCCTTAACACCTCATTAACATTAACACCAGCATTCTTAAAGATGGGTCAATCAGCTAATTTCTGAAACCAGATACTTGGATAAGCAAAACAAAAGATCAAAGAACTTGTACCAATGCAAAGGACAATCCTACATGTACTTCTTGACTACTTTCTGGCAAAAGTCCTCTTTTCCTGGGTTTATATTGAAGTCATCAGGAAAAGAGGGCCGAGTTCAGTTCTCTCTGTTCTTTTGCCAGAAAGCAGAACAGGCTAGTCCACTCCTATAACTGCCAAAGAACTAACCAGGATAACTGTCTTCTTCAAAGAAGGAAAGGTCTCTCCATCTATTTATCTGTCTTTTTGCTACAATATACTGTGTCCTACAAACTCTGTTGCATAAAAAGAATACAAACTTGTACTTGTATCCAAAAGAAAATAAACCTTCCAAAATGTTTGCTCACCATTCATTCATTTTGAATGTAAAAAAAACATTCTGTGCCAACTTCCACAACACAAAACTGTAATATTAGTTCATAAAAGATTGAATATGGTTTCTTCTCTGAATTTTTGTTAGATATTTTAATATTTTATGTAGTTGGTTTAGCTTAATTTTTTTTTTTTTTTTATTTTTATGTTCTCCTTTTTTCCCCACCAACAAACAGTTTCAACTTTGTCAGGTGTTTGTTGTATTTTTTAAAAACAATTCATTCCAAGCAAGGTGATAATGCTACTAAGACACAAGGGGGCTACTGGAAGTGAAAGAGAAGGAAAAGACTTTAGAAGGATCCAGAAACTCAATAATAGTATAAATTTCACAGTTTAAGGGGATATGTCAAAAGTATGGAATTGAAATAGAATTTAGAAGGAATCAAAAACCCAATCCTAAACAGGAAAGAAGGGATAAACCTCTACTTGTTCAAAAGACTTGAGACGTCATGGAATATTATCTAATTTTGATTGGGCGAAACACGCATGTCCCTTCAAAAACATATCACATCTAATGCTTATGTCTATGTATTCCTGGTGATTTTTATGAGAAGGTATGTACATGCTGTCTTGGAACAAGATTAGACAATATCTCATAACATGATGGATACCTGAGGAATGTCAAGGTGTACACAAAAAGTCAACAAAGTAGAGAAAATTAATCCATACCACCAACCATATGCAAGGAGTAATATTAGTATTTTAACCAAAAAAGTAAAACTTATTGTTAACACCAATAGAAAAAAAAATTATAAGTGTCAGAAGGTGAAACAAAAGAAATATGACATTAATAAAGTCAATTCCCTGTGTTTCATTGCTGACAATTCAATGCAAAATTGTTGCATAAGTCTGGATTCCTGTTACTTCATTGAAAATGTATTTCATAACTTTGAGTTTCAATGATAAAGTTATTTTAAATCTTGGTGTTCAAACCCAAACTTATCAAATAAATTTTCAATGAACCAGAATCCAAACTTCTTATCAAGCTGCTTTTTAATTAAAAAAAAAATCTTTATATAAAAGAAAATACAAATCTAAAACTTAATAAATAATAAAATAATAATAATAATAAAAGATGATTAATTTTGAAAATGATTATAATTTTTAAACTTCCCAAGCTAGAAATACAGTTAGATAGGGTAACATTTTTTTTTTTTTTTTTTTTTTTTTTGCATTCATTTAAAAATAAACCCATTTATATTTTAATTCAATAAATTCTCAATCTAAATCTAAAAATGATGAATGTTGTTAGATTTTAATTGAAAAGCCATAAATTTACATTGTATGATGGTTTTGATTCAGATTTTTCTTTTTATATCTGTGAAGATGTAAAAATTTTCTATAAAAAAGGTTCAACTCTATTTGAAGCCACAAGGATTTTTTTTTTTTTTTTTTTTTTTTTAAATCCTTTTTTATTTTATGTAATGTTTTTAACTTCTATTTGAAAATTGTTTTATTTTTCAATTTTAGGCCCTCTCTGAAATTGAAAGTATGCTGAGATACATGGACAAGGCAGAGAATGAGATTAATACTGCAGAGCCTGTCAGCTCAGATCCGGAAACACTCACCATCCAGTTAAGAGACCACAAAGTAAGGAACCTGAAATATTAAGTTTTAAACAGAATATAATTTTCTTTTTCTTTTCTTTTTTTTTTTTTTTTTTTTTTTTTAAATCAATCTTGTAATATTTAGGTAAACTCTAACTTGATAAACATTTCTCAGAGAATTTATTAACTGATTTTTCTTTTAAAAGGTCATGGATTAAAAGAAGCCAATTCATTTAATGGAAAAAGTATTTAAATATATGGATGTACTTTCATATTTTTATGTTTTGCTTACAAGTAATTTGGGATTTATACTAAAAATTAAAAGAAAGAAAAATAACTGCAAGGTGCTAACTAGAAGTTCAGCAAATGTACATGAACAATGACTTTCTCTAACACATAGTTTCCACTGTTTCCTTTGAAATATTTGTTTACTCTTTACATGCTGTTCACAAAGCGTAGCAGTAGTAGTTGGTCATACATTATCAGTGAATTGTTCATATTTTCAGGTAGCTCTTTTTATTGCAGCATTCAAGTAAGCAAAAAGGTTTTGAAAAACTTAAAGAACACAGTTGGCATTCTATGTCAGTTAATCCTTAATCAGGGAATTGTTTTTTTTTTTTTTTTTTTTTTTTTATAAACAGCCATTGGAAATTGGTAGCAACTAAAGTTATCAAAATTTAAACCGGTCACAAAAAAGAAACTCACTGTAATGGAAAAATAACTTTTTTGTGACTACAGGAGCTTTCCATTGTTTTTTGTTGTTGTTTTTTTAATCATTTCACCCCAAGCAATGTAATAAAGCCACTAAGGCATAAAGGGTTTACTGAGTGTAAGAGAATGTGAGAAAAAAAATGCTATTAGGGAGAAAAAACAATAAAAGAACAGGAATTAGCAGATGACAATTGGCATTGCATTTACATTTTTGAAGATCACAATTGACTGGAAAGTAAGAAGGTGGAAGAGAGTTCTACAAGTGTGAGAGAAGAAACTTGTAACTTCATTTGTAAAATGATGAGACCTTGCCACCAATCAAGTACTGTGCTTAAATTCATAAAGTCTAGTTACCACAGTTTCTTCAGATCCATTACCGTGAAATTTTTCTTATAAAAAGCACAGGAAAGCTACATTATGGTAGTGGGAATGTGACTGAAGCCAATATGCCAGGTCAGTACCAATAACATTACAAACTCTTTTTATTTTATTATCTCTCTCTCTTTTTATTTATATATATATATATAATAGAAAGAGCAGAAGCATAGACCAGATGTGGCAGCAGTATTTAAAGCATGTAAACTTATAAATGTGTAAGAGATTCTGGTGAGAAAATTATTTAACATGACACAGTGAATCGGGTTTTCTAGCAGCTGGTACATTTCTGGTATTTGTAACTCCAAATGTTCAAAAATACATAAGTTTTTATAATGTTACAGGATTGACTTTATTCCTGACAATGTTTTCTTGCTGATACAATAAGTTGCTTAAAGAAAATTCAAATAAAAAAAAAAATAAAAAAAAGTTTATTATAAATATTTGTACATTGGTGCTGTCTCTCACCAATAAAGGTTGATTTGTTTCTTATATGTTCTTACGCCAAACCATTCTTTTATCCCTTTTAAAGTTTTGACATTTAGTCTGTACAATTTACATTGCTACAACCTGCCAAGGAGAGAAGTGAGGTTTAAACCAGCTTATAACCTTAGAAGTTATAGCATTTTATTTTACAGCTGTAAAAATTTAACAAGGTATCAAAAGAAAAGTAACAAATATTTAAATTCTTTTACAGTGATGATCCTTTTTTAAAAGCTGCACTCAATGCTTAAATACTGACAGCATCTCTCTCTCTCTCTCTCTATATATATATATATATATATATATATATAAAAACAAAGGACATCACAGGAAAAAAAAAACAATTGCATTTTGCTTAGAGGGTGGTGCTGAGCAGCTACAGTAATATCAATTCTTGTATGATGGTTTAACTTTAAACTGGCATGATATTCAAAATTTGAATTTATAGATAGATTTTTTTTTTTTTTTTTATCTCTGAAAGTTCAAAATTTGAATGTTTGTAAGTTAGAGAGCATCTCTACGTACAAAATATGACAGGTGTTTGTGCCTATGTAATGGGCACAGAGCTGTGTGGTTAGAATATTTATTTTCCAACCATGAGACCCAGGTTCGAATCTCACTATGGTCAGTTTGTCAAGAAGGTGACTTCTTGATGGGATCATTTTAGGTAAATGATCCCAGCATGCAGTACTGTTGGAAAGTGCCTGGAAGCTGTCGATGGTCATGCTAACATGAAGTCACAAGTCATTGTGACTGAAGGTCTGAAGGTATACTGGCCTTATTCAAACTGTTGATCACACCAGATCATGTGCTCTCTCCCAGAAACTGTAACTAAATACACATGGGCTCTGTGGGTGTTGAACAAACACAAATGTACCTGAACAGGCACCTGCAACATATTGCCCAGCCACCTTAGCAGCTAGGTGTGTTCAGAAATGAGTAGCTGACCATATATATATATATATATATATATATATATATATATATGTATGTATGTATTTCCCCCAGAGTAGTTCATTTTTTTAATTTTTTTTTCTAGTTTATTTCATTGTTCAAAGACAAGGTTAAGAATTCAATACCAGAAGAAAGTGTTTGCACCAAATGTGAACCAATACAAAAAAAAACATAACCTTAATATCCAGATGTTGTCTCCTTTACTTCATCATTCATAGGCACTTTAATCACTACAGTTTATAATTCTTTGTTTTTTTTTTTTTTATTTACAGGTGTTTCATAATGACTTGAACAGCAAGCGGAATTCTGTAAAAGACATCATCAGTAAGTGCAACCGGATGCTACGTGAAACTACAAATACTCAGACAGAAGCAATCAAATCTCGTCTTGACAGCATCCAGACACAAGCAGACATTGTATGCCAACTAAGTTCTGACCGCTTGCAGCATTTAGAAAGTGCCCTACCCTTAGCATCACACTTCAGTGAAAACCAGGCTGAGATCCTTGCTTGGTTAGATGAAATGGAAGCTGAACTTAAGGCGCAGAGCACATCTGGGGAAAACCTGGATCAAGTCAAGAAACAACTTGACAATCTCAAGGTGTTTATTTTATTATTCTTTGCCTGACTTTTTTTATATTAAATGTCTATGATAGAGTTGTCTAAATTTCTTGGATAAAGTATTATCAATATTTAATTAGTTTTTCTTTCAACTTTTTAAAAATTTTTCTTTTTTTTTTTTTTTTTTTTTTTTTTTTTTTATCAAAATAAATCAAAAATAAAATAGAAAAACTAGTTAAAAATTTAAATCTTCTTTAGAACTTCTTACTTTAAAATAATTTAACCATTACACAACCACTCCTCACTTAACAACACATTTAATGACTCCCTTCCTGCCTCAGACTTACGACCAGCTATAAAATTTCATAAAATACTCAAACCAATTAGGATTGTAAATTGTATAAAAATTTTGATCATGATTGTTTTCTTTCTTTTAAAATGAATCAAAATTTACTCATTCTGTATTTATATGCAAACAAAAGTAATGTATAGACTACAGAATTGATTTTTCAAATTTATTTATTATACCTACTGTTCAGTACACTACTGTACTATATATATATATATATATATATATATATATATATATATATATATATATATATATATATTAATTTTCAATTTAATTAGAAAACAGACAACCTTAAGGGTCCACTGATTATATTTTATTTCTCCAGGTAGATAGTTTTTACCTGGTTCATCAGTTATCCATATGGATTACTAAACTTTTCATTACCTACCTATATATATATATATATATATATACACACACACACCTCCCCTTAATGACTAACCTGTTTAACATCCCAACTCCCAAATTTACAGCCAGATGCTGTAAATTCACACAAAATGAATGAAATAGAATCTCTTAATTTAAAAAAAATCCAATCATTCAGTATTGTAGACTGTATGAAAATTATCATAACCGTTTTCTCATTCATTCAAAATGAATGAAAATATTAAAAAAAAATTAAATTTAATTCTAATGCATTTATGATATGCAAATTGAATTAATGCATAGAATATAGAACTGATTTTTAAATTTGATTATTATGTTTACTTTTCCATATAAAAATTTATAAACATTAGAAATGGTGTAAAAGTGATATTAAAGCTTTCTGAATCTGTTTGACACAAGCTTATGGCCATATCACATTGAAACATTGGTTCTCATATGATCACTAAAGTTAAGCAATGTTGGGCCAGCTCAGTACTTAAATGGGTGATTGCTTGGATGTGCAGGTGGTGCAATAGATAAAGGCTTGGAATAAGAATTTGGAGAGCAAAGTTCAAAAACCAATCGGGTTCCTTATATTCACTTGTATGCAAATACCCTTGGCAAAGTTATGAATTCACCTCTTCTCCCAGCTATGGGTTAAATAGGATGTATCAGAAAATCATTATCATCTCCAAAAAGTTCCAAAAATCTAAAAATGTTTTGGCTTTAAATAACTTTAAAAGGGTTGATAAGCCATAAAAAGCAAATCAATCAATCAATCAATGATTGATACAAACCTATTACACAAAGTTTATTTGAAATAGTGGTCAGGTACATCTCACTTAGCAACCAGCTTGTTGGAACAGAACCCATTCATTGAGGATTGACTCTGTTATTTTGTTTTTTGAAATAGCGTATGCCTTTACAAATGTATATAATCATAGTTGGATTATTTGGTAATTATATAGTTTAAAATACCAATTTCATAGCTTTGATATGGTGTTGGGTGTCCTTGGTGGCATCTGGCTAAAGCAGATAATTAACCAAACATTTACAATAAAAAAAAAAGACAACTAGAGAGAAGTTAGAACATAAATGAAGAAAGAATATGTGAAAGTATAGAAATACATTGCATTCCTTCTCTCCAACCCTGAAAAAGGAAAGCTCATGGATGTAACAAAAGCTTTCTTTACTCACAAGTTTGTATGTTATGTGGCAAGAGGCTGTAACTATCCATGTGTGAGGAATGCATCTTCTCTTAGCAGCATCTCTTGGAAGACTGTCCTGTCTGTCAAGTTAGTTCTATTGATTGGTTGTTGAGGGTCACATGACTGACCAAGCATGGTGTATACTCATTGGTAGGAAAAGAAAGGAAAGTTAACCCAACAACAGGATTATATTTAAGAGAAAATGCAGAAAACTTAATCTTAGTATCAACATTATTGTCTTCTATAATTTTTGTTTGAATTTCTGGGGTGAGGTGTTATTTACATTTAGACTAATGTCCTTATCTTTGTTATTATAACAACATTTCAGCTGTTGTGCTCTTCAGTTTTCTTCAGAAAATTTCAGACTAAACCCTTTATTAATCCCTTCTAAATAATCAATAGATTACATTTCAAAATTCATCTTTGGATCCTTCCAAAACTGACATATACAAGGCATGCTGAAAAGTTCCCAGCTGGACACACTTTGCAAAATCTGACCAAACAAGTCTTTTTCCATCCATATTTGATAAAGCCGAGAATTTTTCACTACTCCCTCATATATATTCATCTTCCTGCTAAATACTTCAGTTTTTTAGAGTGTCTCTAAGACAATGAACATCATGTCCAAATTACTTGCATTACTTGTTCTATCTGTCAAATAACTACCATATTTGTTGGCTTATAAAATCTGTAACCATTTACCTTTTAATATCACAGTATTATGGAGTTAGAATAGATACAAGTACTGGTATTTTATAGCAAATCTTAGCCTACCAGATAGCTCAACTTCACATATAAGATCCAAAGGATATTTTACTTTTATTGAATAAAGTGAAAGGGAGTTTCCTGTTATCAAATGCAATCACTGATTGCCAAAAGAACTAATCAATACACAACAAAACAACTTGCCAAATGATTCTAAAGCTGTACCCAACAATCTAATAATCCGATTATCTAGCAACAATTTTTAATAGTAATATTTTCATCTTAATCACTAAGAAACACTGAACAAATTTTGTAAACAAGAGTCTTCGAGTCCAGTTTTCCTCTTTCTGAACCAAGTTTTCAGAATGATTTGCCATTTTGAATTGAAGTTATTATGCCAAACAGCCAACAGCAATTTCATTCAAGGTTAGTTTTTTATACAACTAACTTCATATATCCATCCTTACACATTAATAGGAGTTGACATGCCGTTAAATCCAACATCCATCCATCCTTACACATTGCCACAAAATGAATTTACACTTGTTCATTATTATGACGCTATCTTTTAGTCAGTAAAAAATCATACATAAAAATGTGGCAAATACAGAAAATATGAAAAATGTTTGACCACCATTTTTTGCTTTTTTCTAATGTTTGTTAAAATTAAATTCTTTGGTTAATTTTGGCAAAAAGATGTATTCTCTTTAATATTCATTTTGTCTGCCATAATTACTGCAAATTTTACAAAAAAAAAATAGTCATGTGTGTACACACATCCAACCATTACAAGATATTTACATTAGAAATTTAATTGAATTAACAATTTTCAGAATATTAAGTTAGGTTTACATCTGGGATGACTTTCTTTATTCATTATTTTGAATCCTATTTATTTTTAGATAACTTCCCTTTTGGGTATTATCTTTATTCATTGGTGTTTTAAAAGAGACTAATTCTAACCATCTAAGCTTTTTACTGATGAAAAATCACCAAACAAATTAATTTGGACAGAATATGAATATTTTATAACTGTGGCTCTGCTGAACCATATATAATAATTAACAATATATATATATATACACTAGGTGTAACAGCAAAATTGTCCAATTGTTAGATTAAGCTCTGAACTGTTGTATCTTAGAAATGATTAAAGATATCTTACTGGAATTATCCGAGGCTTTTATAACATTATTGGACTCTGAGGAATAAGAATGTATAATTACTCTCTAAGCTTAACAGAAGTGTCGTGATGAAATTGATCATAAACAAAAATGACATGTTCATATATATATATATATATATATATATATATATATATATATATCCTCTCACCATTGCTCTTTTAGGAAGACAGTGGGGCTGACACAAAACAATTTTAACCTGTTCTCTTTCTAGTTAAATAACTCAAAGGTTTTTTTTTTTTAGTGATTCTTGCGATAAATGGGGTTCAGGATGGCTAAACATCTTATCTGAAAATCTGGGAAAAAGAAACTCAATTTAGTGGGTTTTTTTTTTTTTTTTTTTTTTAAGTTAACCATTTAAATGTGTCAATATCTGCTAACTCACTCATGTCTTCTCTATCTCTCCTTACTTCGTCAATTTAAATGTTTAATATGGCCCATCAAAAATGTAAATTTTTTCATTTTTTGTTTGAAAGTAAAGTCTCATGATCCGCAGTCCTTTTAAAAGGGCTGTGGTGAAATAATTTATTACATGGAAACTTAAAGTGGTCTGTTTTTATTTAAAATTTATATATATATATATATATATATATATATAAAATATGGAATTTAAAAAGGCGTGTATATTTTAGCTGAAGGTATGTGTTCAATCTATAACATAGATAGAAGCATACAAAACTTGTGTTTCTACTACAGAAATGTATTCTTTTTATGGTGACTGTAGTGAAACGGTTCTCAATGTTTCTTTGGTATGTCCATTTTCCTTTTGGGTTCAGAAATAGGTTAGGATAGCAATATTGTTGTGCTTGTCAGATTATATATTTCATTATTATTATTTTATTTGTCAGTTTTATTTCATTTTCACACAAATGTATAATGATGTAATTTTTTTCTGTGTGTTTATATAAACTTAATAAATGAATCCTACCTTGAACCCTAAAGATAAGCAGGCAAGTGTTATATTCATTATGCCAGTATTCTGTTGCTTGAACAGTATAGTAAAATTAATTTTAAAACACTAAATATTCGACACTGATCTTAAACAGAAGTACATGTATAATGTAATTTTTTTATGAGTACTATGTTAATCATATAACAGATATAGATGGGAAAACATATATACTTTCTTTAAATCTCATTCTGTTGATTAGATGGAAGTAAATATCTTAACAACAAAAAGCAGAAATGTTTTAAAAGTATTATTTGCTTTCATAGAAAGAATTAACTGTGTGTGAATTTAACTGCTAGTTAAAGTGCATTAAATTTGAAGTTTTTTGTAGTAAGTCAGGTTTGAAACATTACTCTTGTCATTAGAAACAATCAAATGTAGAAAAAGGTTGTTTTTTTTTTTTTTCTTCATGAGTATTCATTTTTAGTTAAAAAAGTTGTTAAAGTGATAAAAAAATCCAAGTATGGTATCTCCCATCTTGAAGACAATCTGAATGCTATTTAATGCTAATGAAGTTTTTTGTGGTAGTTTGAATGTATAATCTTCTCTCCATTTCTTGGATAGCCTTTTTTTTTTTTTTTTTTTTCGATTGGTTAACAGACATTAAAATATTCTTGTGCTGTTCACCCTATTTTGGCACAAATTTTTGTTTGTTGTAAAAAAAAATATATAAAACTGTCTGCTCCACTTTTAACTCCCCAACTTAAAGGTAGATCAATGTTTTAAGATGTTTATTTTAGAGTTTTGAACTTTTGTAAATGCTTCCCCATTGAAAGTGGAAAATGCTTGTTTTAATCTGAAACTGTTTCATATCATTATAGAGATTATGATGCTGTCTTTCTTTGTGTTGCTTGATATGATCTTCATTTTTCTCTCACAGATCTTTCAACAATTTATCAACTCTGTTACTCATATACAACTTAAGTGAAATCCTATTACAATATCATGACCTTTTACGTACACATCTTTTCTAACTAAATGCTTTTATTAACTGACTTTACAAGCCTATACAGAATAATACAATTTGAGCAGCATCATCTTCAATAATAACTGATAATCTCTAATCATTTTCATTAAAAGAATAGATGTCATCATTAATCTTTCTTGGATTAAACAGACTTTTATTAGATTCCTTCAAAAATTTCAAAAATCTAATTAGATTATCAAAATTGTTTCAATTAAATTTTCTCCTTTTTGGTTAAATTTGATCAAAATGTAATTTTGGCAATTTAGTGATTTGCATTCAATCTCTCACCCAAATTAAAGAATATTTAAATAAGAGCATCTTTGCTGATGTACAAGATTAGAATCATTGTCTTTCTAATTTCTGTTTTCTGGTATTTTCTCCTGTGCATGACTAATGGCCAAGTTTCAAAACTTTCAGATTAAAGAAGTATAACTTAATAGCCTTTTTTTGTGTTTACTGCAGCTGTTAATATTTCTGTTAAGTCTCTCCACTTTCATGCAACCAAATCTGTAATGTATAAATCTATCAACTATATTAATTGTGTATTAAATCCTTTTAAAACAAAAATATTTTAAAAGGCAGCACATTTCTGCTTAAATAAATCCACTGCTTAAAAAATAAGTGCTTTGTATAATAAAGTTTTTTTTATTGAAGGATCATATAGGATTCTCAGCTAGATTCTGTATGTTGCATGGTAATTGTCATTGGGAAAACCCAATTATTGGGATTTACCAAATTGAGCCCCCTTTTGTGTCTTCAGTAGGCAGCTTCTTAGAGATTCAAGTTGGCAACAAATATGCATATTGTAAAACTATGGATGCAAGACCAGGCAAACATAGAGAAAATAATTCTTGTTTTTTTTTCTTATTGTGTCAGCAAAAAGCTCCCATGATTCTTTGTTTGTTTTTTCTTTTCTTTTTTTTTTTTTTGTTTGTTTTTTTTTGTTTGTTTTTTTTTTTTTTTTGTTTTTTTTTTTTTTTTTTTTTTTTTTTTTGTTTGCTTTTTTAGGTTTGCTTTTTGGTTTTAGCACAATTGATAATGGGGTGAGTAGTAGGGAAATGCATGTCTGACAAGCTTCCACTGTATTTTTCCACAAAACTAGATTTTAAGCTGGTCTAACCAAATAAATAGCTTTTTTCTTTGCTTTCTCTTGTCAGGTTTAATTCAGAGATTTTTGCTGTTAATTTGATCTCTTGACATTCAGCAGTATCCAATCGTAGACCTGACTAATTTCATCTGTAACCAATCGGTGTGATACATCCTGTTACATACATACAT
The DNA here is from genome assembly GCA_903632075.3 of Acanthosepion pharaonis. Classification (NCBI taxonomy): domain Eukaryota; kingdom Metazoa; phylum Mollusca; class Cephalopoda; order Sepiida; family Sepiidae; genus Acanthosepion; species Acanthosepion pharaonis. The sequence continues at coordinate 607,496 of CAHIKZ030004826.1, forward strand.
ACATACCATCTAGAAGTAATCAATAACAAAAGTAATATCAAAAGATACAAGCTTTCTTTTACCAAAACCACATATTCTCAAGTGGTTACTCCTCTGATAATCCAGCTGATTTATGCTTAATATCAGAAATCAACTGCAAATCTGTACAACAAGAGCCACAGTTTGAAACATTAAAACCATTATGAATGAAGATTCATGTCTTTGCACTTTATATTTAATTTTCTGTAATGTAAAAATGTGTTTCTGCAGAATAACTGCAAGTAAATGATTTTCATTACATATGATACTAGTATCTCATTTACCTAATTTTTTATTGTTTTTATGGAAAGTATTCAAACCATCAATTTATGACCATCAGTAAACAAAATGGATCATAGTCTCTTGGTGAGACTCAAATTCACATCCCTTCGTCTAAGAAACTTGATTAACTAAATCAGTCGCTTTATCAATTGAGCTACAAGAATTCTATTGCTGGCAGAAGATCAAATCTAACCATATAAACTTTCACTTGAACCTTTCCTTGATTGCTCAGTGATATTTCTGTTATTGTTTTTATGTACACTTATTAACAGTAATATTATCAGTATTTTTACCTTTTTCTTATATGAAGCACTGTCAGCCCTTATTAATTCTGGTATTTCTATCATTTTAATCTAAATAGTTGCAATAAAAAGCAACTAATAAATAAAAATAAAATCTAATTTTACTAATTTTTTTTTTTTTTTTTTTTTTTTTTTTTTTTTTTAAATGAAATAACTTAAATGTTTTTTATTTTCAAAGGTGACTCAGCAAATTATTGAGGACCACAAACCCTTTGTTGAGGATCTAAGTGACACTGGAATGGAGCTGATAGAGTTGTGTGGTGATGAAGATGCAGAGGATTTGCAAGGAAAACTGTCCAGTATCAGCACACGTTATGATTCCCTTAAGACTCAAGCCAGAGAAAAGGCCCATGATCTGAATGAAAACCGAAAATTGATGACCCAAGAAGTATGAATAAGATCTGTTATTTTATATTTCAGATAACAAATAAATATAAATTTAGTTTGACAATACTCCCTGTATCAGATTCTTTTCTAGTAAGCATTCCTAGCTATTTTCAGTGGAATTATATTTGACTCATGGTAGCTTTTAAAATTAATGGCTCCCAATGAAGATTACTTTTAAGATTCAAAAAGCTGTATCTAAAGTTATTCCCTGTCAAAAGAAATTTATACAAATTTATATTTTCTGACAGGAATGACATTTTTAGCATTATACTTGAATATCAATATGTGAAATTCTTAACAATGAAGTACTTTGGTTCAAACAGTGAAAATTAAGTTATTTTTGTTCTGTTATTTTTTTTTTTTTTTAACTTCAACTTAGACTTTTTAAGTAACAATTTAATCATCTGATTTTATTTGTACCACAATTAAACAAATTCATTTTTTTTTTTTTTTTTTTTTGTTAGGTATCCGATACCTTGGAAAACCTTCTAGAAGATCTTGCTGAAATGGAACAGTCAGTAATGAATGCTGATCCAATCCCAGCTTTGCCAGAGAAATTGCGTGATGAAATTGATGAGAATAAAGTAAGTTTTATGATGATTTTTCCTTTTATCACCATCTTTTTGGGGGAGGGAGGGTTTCAGATTTTCTTTTATTTGTAATTAGGCTTTATTTTTCTTGTTCTTAAGGTTATTAGATGATTTTAAGCAAACTGAAATTTTTACTATTTAATAGCAGAAATTAATTTTATATTTTCAAAACCTGAACAGAATAACCTGTTCTCATTACATTCTTCTGATTATTAAAGATTAAGAAAAAAATGGAAGAGAAGATAGGGAAGAGAAATTATATTCATCTCTGCCTCTGATACAAAATTTGCTAGCACTTGTACTTTTTGAATGAATAATAAATTGAAAAATCTTAACTCACAAGGATAACTTGAACCCTGTCTTGAAATTTTTTGATATAGCTGAAAATATTTTAAACCGATAAAGATTAATCTATTATACACCAATTTTGACTAATATCTTCATGTTGGTCATTACAACAGTTTAGTCATTATATCCTTCTCTGTTCTTCAGATGTCTTTCATAATTTATGAACTTTTCCCAACCAAATCCTTTATTCAATCCTCGAAAGGTAGATTATTTTTCTTCTGCTATTCATGCCATGGGATATTTCATATTAATTTTTTCATTGAATTGTTCTTATGACATCATGTGTCTCTTCCACTGAAAAAGAATGGATTATTTTTTTTGCATTACTGTTGATTAAACTTATCTAATTATTTGGTGGTTATATGTTCAATTCCTGGATCAGGTAGTGCAAAAAGTAGTATGCTCTTGTTCAATGGAAGAGACAAACAACATCCCAAGGAAGGACAAATTAACTTAGAAATATTAACTGCTATATCTCCTGGAATGGACAACAGAATAAGAATAACCATCTCTGTGAATTGAATAAAGAATTTGATTTGAAAGTTATCAACTATGAATGACTACAGAAGAAAGACAGAGGGTACAATAGTTAAAACATAATTAGAGCAACTAAAATGAAAATGCTAGTCAGAGTAAATCAGTGTGTAATAAGAATTCCTAATCTCAAAACTTCAGACAAAAAGATGAATCAAAACATTTTTTTATGCTGTTACAGAATGAAATAACCTCTAAATTTAAAAGAATTGAAAATGAAATTTTGATACAAAATAATATTGTGGAAGAGAAAATAAAATGTCCATATAAGACTAAAAGCACATTCATTTATTAATTTCTGATTTATTTTCACTTCTATAGAAAAATTGTTTACATATTTAGTAATTAACAAAGACCATTTTCTTTCTGTTGACTTTTATCATCCACTTGTACTTAGTATATTTAAACCTTGATATTAAACAGTTAAAATATTTATTAAAGAAAAAAACGATTGTAATAACTGAATAGCATTTATTATTCTAATTGCTTTTTGACTTTGAGGGGATGAGGAAATTGCCTCAGTTCTTTGAGAGGATGATGACAGTGCCTAGGTTTTATGATGGCACACATTCACATTAATTTATTTTGGTTTTTACTTGTTTTTGTCAGAGAATATTTTCAAACACTTTATTAACTTATATTTCATCAGAGAATAATGGAGAGGCTCCACAAACACCACCCCCATGTAGATCACGCTCGGGAATCAGTTGCTGGGATTGTCAGTCAAGGAGTGGAAGATGAAGATGAAAGTAAGTGGTTATTTTTTTCTACCATAGCAACTTTCATGTCGATATCCCTCTCCACATTCATCCGGAATTTTCCTTTTACAATGTTTCTGTATTGCCTAACTTTATTTCTCTCTCTTCATTTTATAGTTTTTAAATTTAACCTAATTGCTTTATAACTACATTATTTTTATATAATTTTTAATACATTTTTATATAATTTTTAATACATTCAACTGAAAGAACATCTTGATTGATTTGAGTTTCATGGCTTATCAAATTTTTGCAAGTTATTTAAAGCCAGAAAATATTTTTGGATTGTCAAAACATTTTTGGGAATTAATAATTTTACTAATACAAACCTTACTATTTAACCCACAGCTGGGTTGTGTGTAAATGAATATAACAAATTCCAACTGGAATTAGAATTAAATTCTCTGATTTTTAATTACCGGCCGTTTTCCATTACACCACCTGCACATCCAAGTTTACTGCACCTGGTATTCCCAAGCAGTCACCCATCTAGATATTGACAGGCTCAACATTGCTTAACTTTGATGACTCAACAAGAGCCCTAAAAGAACAAAAATTCTCCATAATTTCTTTCAAAATTTCAAATTTGGGAAGTCATCCAGATGAGAATTTGGAATAATTTAAGATAGCTTTTTCTTTTAAATCCCATTACACATTGTCAGATTACAAGGACACCATATGTACATTTTATTTTTGTTTACTAAAATTTCACCCAGTACAAGGCCCAAGAGTCATTCAAGGTAGAGAGTTACCAAATGAGTTCATTGTATGGATATAAGAGGAGAACTAAATACAGATTATGAAGATATGTAGGATAGATAATGTTTGACCCTAGACTTGAAGAGATTTAGATTGTAGTGATCAGAGAAGCATCCTCTTGGGAGCTTGTTCCACAAAGGAGCAATTCTCTGTAATCCTGATTAGCTCTCGGGTATTATACAAGATGAACATCATTGTAAAATAAAATAAAACCATTGACACTATTATTTTAACTACCTTCTTTTTTTTTTTTTTTTTTTTTTTTTTTGACAATTTACAACAAAAATATTAAAAACCATTTATTTCAGTTCAGGATTACCTGTAGGTTGTCCAGATTGATATACATCTGAGGAAGGCCAGAGGGCACAATGGCCAAAACATTGTGATAATAGCAACAACAAAGATAAGGACAACAGTACAAATATAAAAAGTGTAAAAAAAAAATAATTCCTCATCTCAGAAATTTAGACACTATTTATTTATTAGATTGTTTATTTACAAGAATAATTTTATATTTACAAATAAATTTATGAAAATTTATAAATTATTAAAATATGTCAACCAACTATAAAGAAATCCTTATTTATATTTTAGAAAGTTCAGATCAATTGGCTGATGCTTTCACAACCATTCCCATAAACAATCGAATAAATAAGTAGTGTTTATTATCTTTGTTAATATTCAAGAACAAAGAAAATATATAAATTCACTTTAACATGTTTAACTTTTATTACAATTCTAATCATTACTTTTTAAAATAAACATTGCCAAGGAGTAAAGGTAGTTAAAATAATAGTGGTGTTAAAGGAAAAACTGTCTATTTTTTTGGCAGGCATAAAGGTCCAAGTTTGCCAAAAATCTTTTCATTAAAAGCTGATTGAAGTCAAAAAATATTTTGCATTTTCAATCTTTTTCTCTTTGCAGTAGAAGAGATGAAGACAAAAGTAATGGAGATTTGCAAACTGTCTGAAGATGTCTCTTCGGCAGCTCTTGAACGGGATCGTCAATTAAACCAGGCAAGGAAAATGTCAACCAAATTTTATGACCTATGCTCGGAAGTTGGCTGTAGCATAAAGGACCTCAAAGAAAATCTTTATTCCCAAGAACCACCAGGAATTGATTCACCAACTATCAAAGAACAGCAAAAAGAACTAACAGTGAGTAATTTCACTTTTTAAATGACTAGTTTGACACCAAGAGATAGGCTTTGCACCATCTTCTGAAACAAACTAAACTGGAGACAGTGACTGAAAATTGATTTCCCAGATGATACCTCTCCATTGCACTAAAAGGAGTAGGGTCATCAATACTTACTGTAATCTACAGGAATATATATATATATATATATATATATATATATATATTGCAAATTAAACATATTACAACGCATTTTTCCCACTGAAATTAATGGAAGATTAATTAATCTATTTCAGTTTTTCCAAAATGTCTATTTTAGAATTTTAGAAAATGGACAGTAAGAAATTAAATCACAGAAAGTACATGTAATAAAAACATTAGAGAGAATGAAAGAAAACAGCTTTTATTAAGTTAAAAAACTTTCATAAGAAGCTTCTGGCATTTTTACTGAGAACTTAGACTTTTCTGGCATTTGATTCACTTTCGGCACTTGCAGGTCGTTTCTTTAGAAATTTATCAATAGAAATCTGTTTCGTTCTTGATTTCAAAATGACATGAAAAAAATAGTCAACAAAATTTTCATTGAACAAAACAACCACACAACTTGCACCTAATTTTTATGGGTGGTATTTTTCCACATCACAAGCACTTTTTTGATCTCACTCATGGGGGCAACTTCCAACACGCTTTCCTCCTTGGTTAGTTCCTTTACCTCCTTCATGTTTTGATGCTCCTGAAACAGCTGAAGTTCCTCTGTCATCAGCTCCTCTCCATGCTTATTGATAAGCTCGTCAACATTGCCCATACCAAACTCAAGGCCAAAGACTTGGCCAGAGACACTATCTCCTTTACTTTGGTTTCATCTGTGGCAAAATTCTCGAATTCCTTGTCTGAGACACATTCAGGCCATAGATTCCTCCAGGCAGAATTCAGGGTCCTCCTCATCACATCCTGCCAGGCCACATGATGATGCTGAGGCAGTTCACAATGTAGTAGGCTTTCCAGAAATCACAAAGGGCCAGGTTTGTATTCTCAGTAACATCAAAGCATCAATGAAACCAGTGCTTGGTATAAAATTTCTTAAAATTAGAAATCACTTGCTGGTCCATGGGTTGTGAGATAGACATGCTGTTTAGTGACAAGTAAAGAAATTTAATAAATTTTCCAAGATTTTATCATAGAGGTTTGGAGGGTGTCCAAGGGCATTATCGAGGATAAGTAAGCCTTCATAGGAAGATTGTTCTTTTTGAGGAACATGTGGACTTGAGGGTGTAAAATGTTGTTGATCCATTCTACAAAAAAATTACCTTGTGACCCAAGCCTTACTGTTAGCCCTCCACATGACTTCTAGCTGTCTCTTCTGGATCTTTATGCACCTTGAACACCTGGGTGTTCTATGAATGATACACAAGCAAGGACTTGCTTTTCACATCACCGCTCACCTTAGCACAGACTATGAGAGTTAGCCATAGGCTTGTGGCCTTACATCTTTGGTGGTGATGTACATCCTCCTGGGCATTTTCTCATCACAGTTGACATATCCCTCCTTTGTGATAAGTGAACCGAACTCTTTCATGAATTCATTGGCTGCCTTTTTATCAAAACTGGCTGCTTCACCATGTTTCACAATGCTGTGCACACCAGTTCACTTCTTAAAATTGTTGAACCAGCCCCAACCAGCCTTAAACTCTTCTGCTGGAGTCTCTTGTGTCAATGATCGACTTTTGCTTGTGGAGATCTCTATATAGTAATCTGTTTTTTTTTTTTGTTGTTTTTGTTTTTTTGTTTTTTTTTGTTTTTTTTCAGCAATAATCATTTCTGACAGAGTATCGCCTGCAAGCTGCTTCTCATTAATCCAAAGGAGAAGCATCTTTTCCATCTCGTCATGGATATTTGTTCTTTGCCTGGACAGTCTGGAGACGCCCTTTGCTCATCCTTCTTCAGGATGGTGCAGATTGTTCAGTCGTATTGCCCTACAAAGTCTATTAGAAGCACTCCTCTCTCATATTTTTCTATTACTTCTTTCTTCACTTCTAATGTAATTAGCTTTTTCTTATCCCAATCATTAGCACTTACTTTCTTTGAATTCATCGTTAAATAAATCCAAAAGATGCACATTTCACAGAAAATTCTAGCACAAAATGATCAGGATGTTATTGCTATAAAATGAATACTTGAACTGAGCAAGGTGGGAGTAGGTAACTAAAAGAAAAGGGAGGCAATTGATAATGTTGGTAAGTGATGTTATCTGTGATAAGTACTTTGAAGAATTTTCTTCAATAAAAATGAATAAATATTCTGGATGTCGAGCGTTCCATGTATATGACAGTTACTTGTACTGTGAGTTTTTATTCATCCTACAATACAAAAATGCTCACAAATGGCAGTCTATAAAGTAAATTATTTGTTGTGTAATGGTGCACTTGTACTGCATGGTTATATATATATATATATATATATATATATATATATATATATAGAAAAATGTGTGTGATAGATATATATATATTATGTTAAATGGTTGTCATCCAGAGCTATAGGACCCAGTCTGTCATGTTATTTTACCCATAGCTGAGGGGAGAAGTAATTGTTTCATACCTTTCCCAATCGTTATTAGCACGTAAGTAAATGTGATGAACTTGACTGGAATTTGAACTTGGCACTCCAATTCCTCAATCCAAGCCACTAATCATTGCTCTACAGTGTCTCCTATCAAGAAATATGGTATTAAAAGACTCTCTATGCATTAAGACATACTACATATTCTACTTGGTAGACTTTTCTGAGAAAATGTTGCATTTAGCAATAAATTTGCCTTTGAGATTTTATGGCAACTTATTTTGGTACATTCTTTGCTTTTATTACCAAATAATAGGGAATTAGCTTTGAAGAACCAAAATCAAATTCCATCATTGTTAAAAACCAGTCAATCATCATTTAGCACTTGTGTTAATCTCTAATACAATGTAATGATATCTGCAATTTCATATAGTGTTATAAAATTTACAATATTAGTGATATATCTCATCAACCACTCCAGGACAATTATTGCTACCACTGCCTTCATCATTATCACTTAAGAATTACTATTGGATTCACTGCCAGAGTAAAAAATACCCAAGGATTAACTTTTATCTGCATGATTTTCTTTTTTTCTTATCTTTTGCTACATTCCAAACCATGTTGATTTTTATTTCCAGGAAATCAATCGTCAGCAAGATAAAGCAGTCGCTTCAATCAAGGATTGTCATAGATTTGGAGAAAAACTCTCAGCACTCTGTGGAGATCCAGGCAAAATTGAGGTTCAAAAGCAATTAGAAGACCTTGACAACATGGCAGAAGACCTTAATGATGTTGTTACAGAACGATCTGAAGAATTGAACCTTGCTCTGGGTCATGCTTACCAATTCCAAGTTGTTCTTGATGTGAGTTGGAATTTATTCTGAAAGAACTGTAACTCTGTGTACAAGATAAACAAAATAAATAATTAACCTGTAAACACTGACAGTAGAAAAGGAAGTCTGACAAAGTTTGAAAAATAAATGATTATGTACATTCCAAGCATTTTCTGATTCCTGATTTATGTGACTTAATATTCACCATTGAATTAAGTGCCTTAACAAGAAAGATTATTATTGTATTTGATAGCATATAACTGTTCTTCTATTTTCATTTAACTAGAGTAACCTGTAAAAATTTCATAGTTTTTCTATTTAAAGTTTGATTAATCATAATTTAATGATTGAATAAGTTCCTTACAAGTTCCATGACTACAAAACAAAACCCTATTGCCTCATTAAATATTTGAGCTTAATGACTCTAACAAAATATTGCAATAACAATCATAATTATGAATGAAGTCATTATTTTAAAAAAGTAAGAGTACAAATGAAAAGATTTGAAAGTGACAAGTTTTCTATTTCAGTGAAACAGATATTAAACATGTGTGAGCGTTATAATCTCCTTTACACCCTTGTGCAAATTAATTGAAACAAAACAAATAATTCCATTAGGAAACTAAAGCAATTTTTTTAATTCTTTTTCACAAGGGGGTATATTCCTTCTCTTTCTCTCTGACACAAACAGCATCTCTGATATGTCTTTTCCTCTTTCTGTTTTTTTTTTTTTTTTTTTTTTTTTTTTACCATGATGTTCATCCTGTACAAGTCCCAAGAGTCAATCAAGATAGAGGGTTACAAAGAGATACAGTTTATGGAGATATGTGGGGAAGACAATGGTTAACCCTAGACTTGAACAGATTAAGATTGTAGTGATTGGGGAAGCATCCTCTTGGGAGTTGTTTCCAAAAAGCAGAATTTAATAAGAAGTTTCTCAAGTGGAATTTGGATCTCACCAATGGAATACAAAGGGAATGAGAATAGTTCCATACAATGAGTATGGTATAGTCAGTCTTAGCCATGATGGTTTAGAACTGTAGGAATATAGTTTGTCTGAATACTTTCCATGGAAATAGTGATAGAGCAGTGATAGGTTTGCAACATTTTGTCTGTGGGGAAAGGGGTTGCAAGAAGGAAAATAATTCATCCCCCACAAGGATGCAGGGAATCTTCTGTACTCTATCAAGATAGGAAAGTGAAATGGGCATATATAGCAGCAGTACTCCATTTTTTTAGAAACCCTTTTGTCTTTTATGATTTCTTATCAAAGTATTTTTCCTTCCAGGCAATTATGTCTTGGCTGCCAGTTTCACAACATAAGCTTTCTACAATGAAATCTCCTTCAACAGATAAAAGTGTATTAAAAGATCAAATAGAAGAACTGAAGGTAAGTTCCAAAGGAAAGCAAATTGTATGAAAAAATCTGAATCTTTCTCAATTGAAGCCGATATAGTCACAAAAAAATACAATCGCTCATTGTATGTATTATTAATTTTTGAATAGTACTTATTTTTGCCTTAATTTTTAGTTACTTTTTATTGCAATTCTCAGATTCTTTTTATTATAATTATTACATAGTTAAGCAGCAGGGATCTCAAATTTAAAAACTAATCTTATCAGAGACTTGACTCATGCTAGCTTACAACAGCCACTGTAAATGTAAAATCAATTTTAGCTTAACAACAAAAATCTATATATACTCAAAAATTAATAACTTCAACATATTTTTAAACCCAGCAAATAGCTTTTAAGGATTGCAAATGCTAACATTAATTAAAAGCTCTTATAATTAACTTTTGACTAGTAATAATAATAATAATGATGATTTTAATTATTTTGTTGTTTCTTATTGCAACTTTTACTCTGACTATTGGTCTATCAGAAGTAAAAAGATAAACTGTCATTGAGACTTGAATTCTCATCACTTTGATCACAAATAAATTTTAAAATTTACATGATGATTTTTTTGTCAAAATTACTTAATTTTATTCAATATACATTTCTACATAATTATAATTATTTAATATTGAGAAAATTTTTCAAAATTACAGTATTTTGAGTTATTGACCCCTATAGAATTATAAAAAATACCACAAAAAAGAACTTACTCCATTGATTATAGAATATTCACAATTTCTCTAGAAAATTTTTATTTTTTTTTTTTAATCAGATTTTGGATACATTTGTTCAATTCTGAACAAATTTTTTAATTCCAGAAATTTTAATGCTAAACTTTGACTATTTGCATGCACTGATTAACACTAGGAATACCAAGTCATCCTAACGTTCATTTGTTTTATCCTGATACAAAACTTATTTTTAACAAATCAAGTGTTGCCACTTCAATTGATTAAAAACAATTGTAAATTATAAGTTCAATGAGACCTTGTAACAATTTGAACATGTCAGTATTTTTTCATTAACTTTTTCATTTTTTAAACACCTGTCCATTTATTTTTTTTTTCTTGACCTCAGCTCTTCAAGATGCAAACTCATCCTCATGTGACAGATGTTGACAGCTTAAATCAACACATGACAGCCCTCAACGACCTGTCTCCTGTAGCTGCTGAGTCTCTACTCAAACCTGTTGATGACGTAAATGAAAGATGGAAAGACCTCCTTCGTGGAATTGCTGACCGTGAGGCAAGTTATCTCCCTTAGTAGGCTTTTAATGAATAACAAGAGCAGAGAAATCAAGCATTAAGGGAAAATTTTGAATTTCATCCTTGATGAATAAAACTGGTTAATTCTTTTTATAGAAAAGCTTGGGTAAATTTATAAAGATGATCGTAAAAGAACCAATTCAGCTCAAACACAATACATTAAATATGTATGAATTAGTATAAACGTTTAGATTTTATCAGTGCAAAAGAAAGATTACTATAAAAAAATGTTGCCAGACTCAAATATTGGTTAAAAAAAATCTTTAGATGATTAAAAGCAAAAAAATGTCTTACTTCTCTATTACTTTTATCTCCCAAACACATGAATATGCTTTTGATACTGTATATTAAATTAAAAAAAAAATACATTGAAACGGATAACTAATATAAAATTCTGAGCTTTATAAATCTTTACAGAACGGATACACTTGATTTAGAGGGGAATGAGAAGATGTTACAATTTCTACTCTAATCTTTAGTACTTTGATGATTTATAAACCCAAGTCAGCATTTTGGAGTAATGAATAGTGGCTCCGATTGAGAAATCGGAGAGCCGAGTTCAAATTCTATTCAAATCCATTACATTCATTTACAAGCTAATACCCTTGGGAAAGGTATGAATCCTCTTCTTCTCTCCCAGCTATGGGTAAGTAGCAGAACAGACCGGATTCTATAGCCTTGGATAGCAACTGATCTACCACAGAAAGAAACGGCAACCTACTACAGGAAAAATCTACCTTGTCAGTCATGTATTGAAAGATGCATGATCACCTGAGTGTGTATCACGTATGGCACATGACTGACTGATATTAGCCCATTAAACACCTCCATCCCATATTTGGAACAGTAGGCTTTAATGGATTTATAGATAGAAACCGGATTAATGCCTAATGCTGTACTTTTTTTAGGAACCTATAATTAATGCTGAATTTTTCAAATGAATTTATAATTAATGCTAGATTTCTTTTATGAACCTATAAGGCTGGATTTTTTTTTTTTTTTTTTTTTAGGAACCTATAATTAATGCTGGAATTTTTATGAACCTATAATTGAGTTTTTTTTTTTTTATTTTAATTTTTATAATTGATACTGGATGTTATGGTGAACATTTAATGGATTAAGACAAAATTGTTAAATGATACATTGACTGCTACTCAAATATTGTCATTCCCTGTTTGATCCAGTTTAAGATGTATTACTTATGCATTATTAAAATTTATCTAACATTGGGGTTTTATATGCTTTCAAATACAGTAAGTTATTTACTGAAGTGATTTAACTTTTTATTTTATTACATAATTCTTATTTTTACTTTACCTTATGATGCTTATATGAAAACTTCTGCCTTAACTTCCCATAATTCCTCATTTTATTTTGTCTTCTCCAAAACTTGATTCATCATCATCATCTCTAATATAACTACTTCCCAAACTACTTCTCATCTCTGGTTGATGCTGCTGCTGTATAAAGGAGGAACAGGTAACCATATCAACACTGGTGTTGTCATGACCATTCCCCACTTCTTGCACAATGCTTTTCTATTAAAGTTAGAATATTACAATTTATTCTCCATATATTTAAATGAAACACCTCCACCAACAAAATTGTTTATCTCAGGAGTTCAAACAATGAGAATACAGTATGCATAGTTATAGACTCTTTGACCAAGAACCTTATAGCTATACACTTTGAAATATCAATCTGTTATGTCACTGAGGGAATTGTTGAAAATTTGGCTGCTTTTTCAATTGTATTGTCATCAAATTAAATTTTTGCAGGAACTGAATACAGAATTCATGTTTGAAGAGGAATAGTTGAATCTTGTTTCACAGTGAAATTAGATAAAAAATAAAAACAATAGAAATACATATAGATCTCTATCTAGTCAAAACAAATCGTCACACTTTCTATCTATAGGTTTATGGCCACATCATGAAACACCACACAAATTCCCTTATGATAAGTTAAGCAATGTCAAGCCTGATCAGTATCTAGTTGGCTGATTGCTTGGGAATACCAGGTGGTGTAATGGATAATGGCACAGAATTGTTAATCAAAGAATTGAGTTCTAATTCCTGTTAGGTTCATTATATTCACTTACATGCAAATACCCTTGAGAAAGGTATGAATTCACCTCTTCTCCCCAACTATGGGTTAATTAGTAAGACTCTTATCACTATATCATATTATCTCTCATATTTTTTATTTAATACAAAAAAATTTAAACAAGAATCCTATTTACAAGAAATATTTCTTGATTCAATATAAATTCGGAAAGATTTTTAATGAGCTTATCTAGTTTTTAAACTCCTCACTAGAAATGATTCAATTTAATTCAGAAAATATTATTGCATTGCACTTGTATTTTAATAAAGTAGATCCATATTTAGAGTTGCAATTATGGATCCAGAAAGCTTAATGTTTTTTTAAATTCTTCATGTGCATTAATTCACCTTGTATTCCAATGTCACATTTTTTAATCTTGATTTTTGTGTTATCCATCAACGCTTCAATGTTTTCCACATCCTGCTAATTTCTGTACTTATCATTCCTTCTATATCATCCACTATTGTACCCTAAAATTTTTAAATTGGTAAACATTTTGTCTATTGTAACATATGAGCTATAGAAGAAATAAATTATTCTCCCATTTGCATTTCCCCCATTATTGGCATTATTATATCTGATATAATAACACCTTATTTTATGGATGGAATTTAATAGCTGAAAGGAAAGGAATGCTGGATATGCTTTGTTCTCAGTTTATACTACGAAGTCATACATAAATATTTACATTTGCCCCACACAGGGAAACTATATGTATGCAACAATCATACCGGAATTGGAGCTGCTGGAGAGTCTTCTGTGTTTCTTGGAAAGATATATTAAGGCTTCCAGATTTTAGTAGGCAGGATTTATCTGCTATGTCACTAGCAAGGCCATATTCCTCTCAATTGGGGAAACCAAGATCCATGGGTTTTCCCAACATGAGGATTATGAGCTGGAGATAGTTTCCATATCTGGTGAAGATATATTTCCATAGGAAAACTGCAACATGGTCCTGTAAGCTACACCATGTGGCAGCTGGTTGGCCTGGGCAGAAAGAACAACTCTTAAGTTTAAACTCTAGGTAGTTAACTGATGGACTGGACACTTTTGTCACTCTATGAAGTGATGTTACTAAGCAGCCATCACATGACCCATGTGACTTCATTTCAACCAAAGGGGAACAATCACCTTTTGTATCTCTATCATTGGAAAGTTAATAAATATATTACCTAATATTTTTTTTTTTTTTTTTTTTTCAACAAAAATTAACTTTTGTTTGTAAGTCAGTTTAAAAGGACAATGTGATGAAAGTATCTATAAAAAGTTTGTTTAATTGATAGTTCTGTGGTTGTTAAAATTTTCATTTAAATTTATTTTAACCTGCCAAACTTTATGATAATGCAATGAAACAACTGGACTATCAATATCAGCCATATTTGTTATCCAAACCCTATCTACAATCATTTTTTCAAAATTACTTTATTTCTATCTCTATACTACTTTATTAAAGCAAATTACATTTTTCAATGAATTTATAAAGTTAGAAAGGAATTTTAATCATTTTTATTTCAGCTTCCTTTATCTGATTTTCTGGAAAATATTCAGAAGTTTTTTACATTGCATAATATGTAAAACTGTTATCATCATCAATTTTGTAAATTTGCAGAGACTTCTTTCATTAAGCAAAAGAAAACAGTTTTGTCCATGAATCCAATCTGACTACTTTTAAGTCTGTTGCAAAACAAACCTAATATTAATGTTAGTACAGTCAGTCCAATAACAACAACTCTAACCTTTCTGTATTTTTCTTTATCTTTTGATCTAAACAATTTTCTGCTCATTTGGGGAAAAATGTTTACATATTTTTTTTTTTTTTTAAATTTTAAAAATCTCCAATTATATTGAACAAAATGGTAAGTTAAAATCAACTTATTTTTTTTTCCTCTTCTAAAGAACTTGGCTAGTCTTTAAATTGCTTTATTTTTCAGTACATGAAAAAAAAAATTAGATTTTACATTTTCTGATTGTCAGAATTCAGTTTGCTAAATGGTTGTTTTTTGTGCTATTTAAACAGGCATGCCTTCATCAGACTCAAGTGAAAGTTGGGGAACTGGAGCACGCCATTGAAAGTATTATGAGTAACTTAGAAAATTCTAAGAAAGATTTGGGCACTTTAGATAACATCATTGGTGATCCAAAATGCATTGAGACTCAGATGAAAAAATTACAGGTAAGAGCTTCAAATTTAGTTGTTTAGAATGATTACAATTGATCAGCAGTTAATTTCTATTTACCAAGTTGTTTTGAAGATAATTCTTTTAATTAATCCTTAAAAAATGATCATGAGGGAAGGTGATAAATACTTGGTGTTTATTTGGGAATAAGTCATTAGGGGAAATGTTATATTTTACCTTGAAAGCCTTTTCTTTGTAATATTAATATTTCTCAAACTGCATATTTGAAATTTGGTTAATGGTCAAATGGACTAATCCTGCAAACCATTGCAACTTGTGGTTTTAGGATACACATTGCTATTTGGATGATTTTTCTTTCCATTATGGACTTTCAACTTTTAATTAATGAATTTATAAATAAAATATCTGCAATAAAGTCATTAAATTATAAAGAGGTATCAATGTCAGGTAATGGTTAATTAGATTATTGCTACTGTTATAAGTTTGATCCTCACTGGATGCTCTGCATGTGTATCCTTGTTTCAAAGTAAATAAATATTCATTGTGGATATGACATCAGTAAAACTTTGAGTCAAAGTTCAATTGCAAAAGGCATTTAGCCTTTTTTGCTTCATGATATTGCAACATGTCTTTTTTTTTCCCCCCTCCTCAGTTGATTCAAGATGACCTGAAGAACCAAAGCTCAAATGTTTCCAAACTGAATAAAACAGTGTCAAACTTGACATCTACAACTCAAGAAGAATCAAATTCATCACTTCAAGATAAAACACTGACGATGAATAAGTTACTTCGAGAGGTTCAGGTCAGTGCCAGGGACCATGAGAACAAACTTCAGGAAACACTGAGAGAGGTAAGTATATTTCTTTACTAGGCATTAACTTAACTTACAATGAAACATTACAGTCTTTTAGATTTAATGTTCAAAGCTTGAAAAGCCCAGTTTCACATGTTAAATTTCATGGTAGGAAATAAGAAAATTAGCTCTATACTCACTTCATGAAACTGTTAAGATTTGACAAAGGTTGACGTAAATTTTTATTGAATTATTTTGATGTTTGTCCACTTGAGCATACTGATGTAATAACACTTCACATAGTTTAAACTTTACTCATTTTGTGGTTATAACAATAATGGAAACCAAATAGTTCATTGGATTGTCAAGGCCAATATGATATTTACATTGTTAGCTACTTCATACTTATGTGGAGTTATTTGTTGTGAATGTAACAGCAGATTAAGTGGAGTGAGCTGAATTTACTTTGTGAGACTAAATGAGTATTGGGATTGAAATTATAACAAAATAAAAAAATAAGAATCCAACCAGATCATAAAACCAATGATGTACTGTTACTTATACTGTTGTGGGGCCCAAATGTTGATGTTACATAAACCCTGAAAGCATTAAAATTGCCTAGGTAAGGATAATGAGAACAAGGAGTCTAGATAAAATATGCCCAAATTTATTATTGGCAGAAAAGTACAATCAAAGAATCCAGATGTTTTAAATACACTGGGGGTTGTTCTAGTAGTTAACTGTTGGTCTTAGATGTGTCGGCAGTTGATGATGACCGGAGCAACTTGAGTGGTGTTGAAGGTTGATAAACAATTGGTATATTTGGTTGGTACTAGCTGGCAGTCATAGTCCAGGGCAGATGGTTGTTGGTAGTTTGAAGATGAAACCACTTGGGAAGTGTCAAAGGATGATAGGCAGTCAGTGAAGGTCAATACAGGCCACTGGTCAAAATCTGCCCAGACTCTGCACAAGTGGAGTCAAGCCCAAAACTGGTCTTAGCTTATCATTTTTTTGAGGGAGGGGGGCTCCTCAGCACCACAACCCACCCCAAATGCCTGGCCTCAATTCAGCATGCTGATTTTATGGCATGGTAGTGTTACAACAGCACAGGGTTTTGACACTACTTCTGGTTATAAATGAGTCATAAAAATAACTCTCTCGGTGATGAAGTATAATGTAATTGGTCATAATAAAACTACAAACAGGAAATGGTATTGGTTTTGGATAATAAGCATAAAATGTCTCTGAAATGATATACAGAATTAATAAACTTGAACAGACTTTTCAAGGTTAAATTGAAAGTCTATTTGCTGAAACAAAAATAACAGTATGTTGCTATGATAATACTATAGTGGGATGAATAGAAGAAGATTATGATAATGATGATGCTCACAATAGCTTAGATGAATTCTTACTAAAGTTGACTTAGAAAGTTCAGTCCTATCAACTTGTAAAAACTGCCTTTGTCATTTGATTTTCTGGCCTTTCAAGAAGGAACATTGCTATACTTTGAAAAAGCCATTAGGCTTGTATTGTGAAAATAAAATTAATCTGATTTGTAGTTTGTGTCTTCTGCTCATAATACTCCAAACCCCAAATCTGCCCTTTGCCACCTTGTTTCTCTTCATGCAATGTCCACCCCTTTTACTCCCAGTTCCTTTTAACTTGATGCTTACTACTATTTCCCCTTGTCTTAACTTTCCCTTTCCTTCTTAATAATACAAGTAAAATCAAGAATACATTTATGAAGTAAGCCTAAAGATGCAATTCATTTGTATTGAAGTCAGAGTACTGGCTTAATGATAGCATGTGCAGACTAACAAGTAACATAAGAGTTGAATGTTTTTGATTTAACTTTGCATTTTATTTCACTCCAATACATCATCATTTGCTCTCTGCCAGTCTTTGGTATGGTCCCACAAAGCCCCTGGTTAAATGTGTGGAACTTACATTCTGTCTGCTATTCTCTGGAGCAATTGTTTACATATCCATCTGCCCAATGGTTTTTCTTACATATGTCTACTTTGAATACATACAAGCCAACAGGTGTTCACCACACAGGGTTACCACTAACAATGAGTGAATCACTGATCTCTAGCCCTGGTGAGTCATCTCAAGTCAAACTTAGCTTCCTAGGTCTGGTGTGAAATTGAGTGCAATATCTATTTTTACATAATACTACATATTACTGTAAATACATTTTTTGAAATGTCTAATTGCTACTTATTAATATAGAATTTTCTTTCATTTCTGGAATAACTTTTGAAAAGCACTGTCCATTTGGTTAGAAATCAAGCAAAATATCTGAAAAACCTAAGAATTTTAATAAGCAGCATTATTAAAGGTCAAAATATTAAAAAAAAAAAAAAAAAAGGTGAAAAGTGACCTTCTCTTGAATCCAGAAATCCAAATGGTTTTAAAATAAAAGATTAATAATAACAGGTTTTACATAATTTCTGCAATTCCAAAAACCAAACCAACATATAGGAAGTGCAGAAAAGTTTCAAGCTTAAACAAGAAGTGATTTTTAAAAAAAAATAAAAAAATAAAAAAAAAATAAATGCTGTTTAATCAAAAAGTAGGTCAAATAAATAAATTTTAAGAACCCATTTAACTCACTAGAGTTCATTCCCTTCCCTTTAAAAATTTAATTAAGTATATTAAAATACAAGTAAATGTGGTAATTTTTTTTTTTTTTTTTTTTTTAACTTGATGTTAGTTTTTAGCATTTGTTTTAAAGAAAATATATGACCATTAGTGCAGTATAGTTGAACTGCTTTTTTTTATCCTTGGGTTGATTTTTAGATTTTTTTTTTTTTTTTTTACAGACTGATTAAATTTCTTCAAAAAATGTAGATATTCTTTAAGAATCCTTATAAAATAATGAAGAAAATTTCAAGAGATGTATTGAGGTGTAGTATATGATTCATACCAGGAAACACCAGATGTCTGAAAGCTTTGTACTCAGTGTCACAGCAGAATGTTAAAAGAACTGGGTGCTTTAAAAAGTTGACTTAGGTGACCCCATAGCCAACAATTGAAGAATTGAGCTTCAAAGCATGACACTGGTTTCATAAATGGAAACAGAAAGTCAACCCAAATGAACTTAAAAGAAACACACACAAGACAGGAAGTTATATAAACACACAAACCATGAGGGGGTGGGAATGCATAGATCTCCTCATATTCTAGTGAGAAGTTAGAACAATTGAAGAAAGTCTTCAAAAACCACATATCTTCCACAGCCGACATTAATTTGACAAATTCCAGATGTGAACGAACAATTATTTTACACATTAAAAATGTAATCTTTTATTCTTATCAAATATTGCTAATATAACATTACAGAATATTTTTGCAATGAATCAATAATAAAATTTGGCTGAAATATATTTTCATAAAAATACAAATACATTTCTTAATTGTTGGTTCTATTAATACTGTTTAGCATTTTATTTGAAAAATTTCAAATTTTTATTTTTTATCATTCAAAATTTGATTTCTAATCATTTGCCATTTTGTTATGGTTTTACAAGTCAAACAAATGTATTGCTAATTCCATATCTTTATTTATATTTTTGTAAACTATAAAAATTTATTTTTATAATTAGTAACATACTTTATTCTTTCAGGTAAAAAAGTTTACAGGTGATGTTGATGACATGTTGCACTGGGTAAATGACCTCAGAATGGAGTTGAAATCAAAATCTCCATTTGGGGCTCTACCGGAAGCAGCCAAGTCCCAACTGGAAAATTTCCAAGTAAGTTTAATCATCTCTTCCTGTTAGTACTAATCCATTAATTTACATATGGAAACTAGCCTTCATGTGGATAGTGAACAAGTTTAGTGTATACACAAAAATACAATTGCAATTCTCAGGTCAGTTTTACATTTTACAATTGTTACGTAAACAGCATGTATTAGAAATAAAGAATTAACTTATGAGAGTATTTGAACTCTCATCCCCTACCTTTTTTAAAATGTGAATTTAAATCGCACCAGCTGCTAATTCTTTATTTCTGGTTTATTGATTGATATTTTTTGTGTGTTATTTAAAGCTGAAACATATTTTAAATGAATTTTGAAGAATTCTTTTGTTTATGAGTGCATATTATATTAACAATTTGGGGGATAAAAATAAATTCTATAACAATACATTATGTCCTACTATTAAACCCATAGCTGGAGGGAGAAGATATTGATTCATACCTGTCCCAGGGGTATTGGCATGTACAGTGTAACCCGGATATAAGAGAGTTGTCGGGACTGGAGAAGAAGTCTCTTATATCAGGGTTTCTCTTATATCTGGGTTACACTGTATATTATTTATATACAAACGAGATGAAATTTGATTAACTCAGCTCTCCAATTCCAAGCTGTTATCCATTACACCACCCGTACATCCCCCTTATTTCTGCTTGCTTTCTGGTCATAGAATCTGAATTTTCTGGTAAAAAGATAGCAACAAATCAAAAAAAGAAAATCTAGCTAAAAAATAATGATAATTCTTCTGTCAAATGGGGATCAAATGTACAAAAAGTTGTTTATATACTAAAAATTTTATCTGTAAATAAAGGTTATTTGGAATACCAGGTGCTTTAAGCTTGGGTGAGTGGGTAGTGTAATGGATAATGGCTGACAATTAGAAAGCAGAGATCCAAATTCCAATTCCAGTCAGGTTTGTTATATTCAGTTACATGCAAATACACCTGGGAAAGTTATGAATTTGCTTTTTCTCCCTCAGCTATGGATTAAATAGGACTTGTATCAGTAAATTATTATCATCTCCAAAAAAATCTTACAAACCCTAAATAATTTCTGGCTTTAACTAACCTACAAATAAGCTATAAAAAATAAATCCATCAAAGTATTATATAGGAATAAAATGTCACTGCCAACACTTGAGTTTGAACATAGATCGCCAGTGAGCAAACACAGACGATCCCATTATTGAATTAAGTGGATCACATGACCATAGAGGAAACGCATACATAGAAAGCCATGAGACATCTAGATTGATTGCTATTTCCTAGTCTATCCTCTATACTATATGGATCGCTATTTCTATTCTATCCTCTATTATGATATGAACCACTATTCTCTACTCTATTCACTATACTATTTCTCTATATGGATTACTATTTGAGCAAGTATTATCATGTGAGTGATATTTGAAAGTGTCTGACACCAACATTGTTCAACAGCATACTATAGTTGTATTTGCAATTACAAAGTCTCTACTACAACAAGCATTATGTAAGTGACAATGAGTATTCATTGGCATCACAAAAGTGACGAGTGTTGACATCACAAAACAAAGGTTATTCAATTTTGTTCTTGTCATTGCTTTCAATTAGCTTTTCAATAAATTCAGTTTCCACATTTTGAAAAAAATTAGTTAATTGGCATATTTAATAGCATATAAGACACTTTTATTTTTCCAAAAATAGAATTTCATAAATAAAATATAGAAAAAAAACTTGTTTTAAACTGAAAAAGGGAACATTGATGAAGTTCCTGTAATACTTGATTATCCAGTAATTTTTTTAATATTTCCTGCTTAAATCAGATGTTGTCTACTAAAAAGTGAGGAACCACCAATATGCTTTCCATGCCAGGAACCATATACCATCAAACACATTCTATTAAATTGCTGTAACTTCCAGTTAACCCAAATCAAACTCTATAAATCGGATAACTTAAAGGATCTATTTGAAAATACCAATCCAAGTAACATCATAAATTTCATTAAAGAAATTGGGCTCTACAGGAAAATATAAAAAAAAAAAAACTATTTACCAAATTTCCTTAATTATATATTGTTTGTATCCTATTTTGGAAGGAAAAATTATACAATACATTTTTGAAGAAAAATTATTACCAGCAATACGTTTGACTCTCAACAAAATCCCTCTTTATAAAATATGTAAATGAAAATTGATCTACAAAATGATTCTTTACAAAGAATACATACTTTATTCATGCGAACCTGTCAGAAAAATCTTGTTGGCATTAAATAACCCTTTGAGGTTGATGTGCTGTTAAATTAAATAAACTAGATCTTGGGAGTCTTACATGATATCAAGTGTAGTGCATTATGAATATTATCAACAATAGGTTAAAATTTATATTCAAATCCTCACAAAATATTTTCATTATAATCGGCATTAGAAATCTAAATATCTGAGATGTAATTCAAGTATAACATTTATGAAATAGTTTTAAAACAATTTTTCTATAGAGCTTTCTTTATATAATGAAATTTTTTTTTTTTTTTTAATTTTATTTTATTTCAGAAACGCTGTATTGAGGTTGAAATGAAAGAAGATGGAGTAAAGTCATTACTGCTGAATGGACAAGACATGATTGACCGATGTCGGCCAGAGGATGTGAGACAGCTTAGTGAAAAGTTAAGGAAATTGAAGGACAGATGGTATGAAACAAAAAATAGAGCTCTTCGAAGGAGAGTAAGTATTTTTTCTCCAACTCTGCTTCTATCCCAAGACCTTAATTATGCAACAGTGTTGAAAAGTTCTCAGCCCAACCAAAAAAGGATTTGAAAACCAATTCTGATTTCTAATCATTTGATCAGATTTCGGGAAATGAATCTGGTTTAAAACTTTTTAGCACCTTCTCAAAAAAAGACATTCTGATATACATTATGATTCTTACTATTACCTTATAGGACTAATAGTATGAAATATGAGTTAAGCAATGCTGAGCCTAGTCAGTACTTGGGTGGGTAACTGCTAGGGAATACCAGGTACTGTAAGCTCTGCAAAATGCCTAGCAGTGGATACATTCTTTCTACTTGTACTAAGAGAAGATCTTGAAAGGTGGAAGTGTTTCTGGAGTGACAGGAAGCAAGACCTACCTGGAGTTGTGGGAGTGAATGAGTGACTAATACTACTTACTCTGATGAGAAATACAAGAAATAATAAACTATTTTAGTATTAATTTAAATCTGGTTATCAATTAATATATAACAGGGATGGCCAAACTTGTTTTAATATAAGAACCACATACAATAAAAGTCAGATATTTGAGAGCCACAAAGCATAAAAATTACTCTATTGGACTTGCGGATTGATAATTCTGCCTACAATCATTCCTTCTCTCAGCAATTAAGAACAATGTTGCACTCAAATCTAGTACTAAAATTAGGATTAAATTGAAATATTTTTAATAAACATCAATTTAAATATGAAGGTCAGTCAAGAAGGAATGCTTGCTCTAATTTTAAAAGCATTTGTTAGAATTCCTTGGGATTTTGCAGCTATAACCAATAAAATGTATTGTTTTTTCCTATATTTGAATTCAGTGAGGTCAAAGTTCATACATATTTTTAATCATTTCACCCCAAACAAGGAAATAAAGCCACTAAGATGCAAGGGGGTTACTGAGTGAGAGAATGAGAAAAAAAGAAAATACTATTAAGGAGAAAGAATAAAAGAACAGGAATTGAGGAGACAGAAGATATTGGTTAACATTGCATTTAAGTTTTTGAAGATCAAAGTTAACTGGATAGCAAAAAGTAAATACTTGATAAATAATTATAAAGTTTGATGTTTTTTCTAGTTAGTCAATGCTATAAAAACAGTTAACATATTAAAATAGGAGAAGAGGAAATTAGAAAAGAGGAAAGAAACTATAGCCGCAATAAATGGAAATATGAAAAGAAAAGGAAAACAAATTATCTATAGAATCAGCTGACCGGTTTTCATTCCTCTCTCATCAGAGTTCAGTCAAGAAATTAAAATATTGTGCACACGGAATAAAACCAAGAAAGTTGTGGTGGGGGATAAAAAGTACACAGGTACCGTCTTTTAGTTGGTGTTTACACTATTTTAATTCTTCAATTCAATTAGAGGGGAACAAAAATGATTTTTAACATTCAGAGATATATAAATCTGAGCTGGGAAGTCTTTTCAAATGGTTATACACTAAGTAGTGGCGTGTCTGTTCCACAACTACACTAAGTAGTGGCGTGTCTGTTCCGCAACTACACTAAGTAGTGGCGTGTCTGTTCCGCAACTACACTAAGTAGTGGCGTGTCTGTTCCACAACTACTACTACCACTGCTGGTATCATTCTCTTAGCACCTAATATATACATATATAATACGTATTTATAAAAAAGCAGTAAAACTGTAAGAAGAATATTCTCTGAGAATTATCCATCAGCCATTGATAATCATAAGTTGATCATCAGTTTTGAGAACAAATGACAAACTCGGTGATGCAATATACTGAGTCTAAGCATAAAATTCATATAACATATTCAAAAAACAACAAAATTACAACATAATTGCCTACAAGGAATTAACTTTTACCAAAATATAAGAACACTGGAACCATAACTGCTGACTTCATGTTTATCCCACTCAGCCACAAATAGAATTTATGTCATTAACACAAATGGTAATCAGATCAGAACTCACTAATATAGCCATCAGGGGAGACTAATTATATAATATTGTCAGCTAATTAATCATTTTGTCATTCTCTTTGTTTAAATGAATTATTAACCTTAAACTTGTTACTATTCATTCATTCAAATATAATCAGTCAAAACAAATTATATTCAAAATGGCTGGCTTATGTTGTTAGACTATTTGTTTTACATACAGTTAATGTATACTTAAGAAAATGCATTCTTTAGAAATCATGTATTCATAATTGAGATCATTATCTTTTTGTCTTAATTATCTTTGTTCTCCTATCCTGTTTATAACACTTTCATCTTTGCACAATGTCTTCCATTTTGAAATCATTGGCTTGAAATAAATAATTGCAAACTATTTTCTTTTTGCAGGATAAGATGCAGGGTCATCTGAAAAATGTAGAGGACTTTCATAACACTCTGAAGGAATTTACTGATTGGCTAAATAATGCAGAGACAACAATGAGAACTTTTAAATATCCAAGCAAATTAGTGGGAAAAGTTCAGAATCAAATTGAAGAGCACAATGTAAGTGCAATTTATATATTTTACACAGAGGAATTGTTTGTAAAATCGAATTGAGAAATTTTTTGTATTTTATCAGATGATAATCAGTTCAACAAAACATTATTGAAAAGAAAAATGAATATGAAATTAAAACATCAAATTTTCTCGGTTAACATTCACTCATTCACTTTTGGGGTAACTTAAATATGAAGGTCAATCAAGAAGGAATGCTTGCTGTAATTTTAAAAGCATTTGTTAAAATTCCTTGGGATTTTGCAGTTATAAGCAATAAAATATCTTCTCTTTTCCTATCTTTCTTTCAAAATGGCTGCAGTTTAGTGCAGTTTATTAGCTATTCAAAGGTCTGTGTAAAATGGGTTTTTATAAAAGAGCGGGAGTTGTTGCTTCCCAAGAGATTCTGAAGTCCTAACATGGCACCCTCAGATTTTCATCCATTTAGGGTCATGGAGGAAGCATTCAGGATAGTCATTCTCCGGTGATAATGAGGTTAAAGAAGCCCCTGTCACTTGGCTAAGAAAGTAACCAAGAAGCTTATATGAAGTGAGTAAACATGTCATTCAAAGGTGTAATATTATTAAGAATGATTATATTTGGAAACCCAAGACTGTCGGGATGCAAAACATTCACACACTTTAAAATAAAAAAGGAAAAGAAAAAAAAAAATATATATATATATATATATATATACACACACATGTATTGTCATATGACCGGATATATTGTAGCGTCTTGTTGAACGTAATTTCAATGAAGAAATGAATTGAATAAACATATATATTTCTTTCTTTTCTCAATAATATTGTAGTTTTGAAACTTAATAGTGATTAAATTTGGATTTTAAAATTGCCAGTTTTAATTTTAATATTAAATTTTATCATATAATTTTATAATTATTGGTTAGTATAAATTACTTTTAATATTACATGTATTTTAAAGATCTGAATAGATATTATAACATGATTTCGTTGTGAAGCTTTTGAATCTTTCTATACTTGATTTTTGATTGGTTATTCTAGCTTTTGTAACAATGTTTCCCCCTAGTGTAGGATCGTTAATTAATCTGAAACTTTTAAAACCATTTATTTTATTTTCAACATCATCACTTGATAAGACACAGTGTGTTGAAACAAAATGGCTATTTTTGTAGTGATTTTATAACATACTTATGTTATAATTTTTTTTATAAAAAATGTGAGTGTGTATATATTTATTTTAGGATATTATACTGAAAACATCAAAATTGCTACAGAAATGCAGTCATGTTTTGATACATATCAATGCATTTCATCAGGTGATTGTAAATTAATTTACAATCAGCTGATAACATGCACTGATACACATTAAAACGTGACTACAATTGTATAGCAATTTTGAAAATAAAATAATATTGCTCTACTTTGTATTGAGCCCTCTCTTAAATCAAATGTTACAAACATTGGAATTGTACCCTATTTGTTTTCATCTTACCTGGAGATATATATATATGTATGTATGTATGTATGTGTGTGGGAAAGAAACCACAAGAGAGAACTATATATACATTTTTTTTTTTTTTTTTTTTTTTTTTTAACAGGTATTCAAAAAACAATGTACAAAGCCATGCAGATAAGATGCACAAGTTAGATCGTACGGGTACCTACTTGAAATATTTTGGGCGGAAACAAGACACTATTTACATCAAGAATTTACTGGTTGGAATTCGTTTGCGCTGGAAGAAATTATTGCGACGAACAGATGAAAGAGGACGTCTACTAAATCAAGCATTCAGTGAAGATAAAAGAGTAAGCTGAATAAATAATTTTATAAAAGATTTTAAGCATTTTTCATTTTTAATACTTTATGTGCTATAATTCTATTTATATTTTTTTGCCTCTGATATTCTTGCAAAATGGTAGGGATATAAATGATGTATCATAGTGATTAATGTGTTTATCATTCATTTTGACTTTTGTCAGTAGTATATTCGACTAGTCACATCAGTCACCAATTGTTAGGTTTGACTTTACACACTAGTGAGTATCCCCAAGAAAACACAGAAAATAGGGTGTAAATGAGACATGATCAGATTTACATAGAGAAACATTTATTTAACATAATTAACAAAATGCTAGAAATAAACAATATTTACAAAGTTATATACATTGTAAGTACTTACAATCATAACTTCCACTCTAGCTACCCTAATATCAATCTGGAGGATAATAATTGTATTTAACTACATATTAAAGTTATAAAGTCTCCTTAGATCATGCCTATGTTATTTTATTGCTGTCATGTCACCAATTTATGGTTTTTTAGGGGTTTTATAACTCCTACACTAGCTTTAAATCGAAAAGTGTAAGCTGCTGCTGCTATTTTTGTATGCCTATAACAGCAATAAAAATAATGTATATAATATGATTCAAATTCCATGAATGGATTTATTTGGCAAAAATAACACATCACAGATGGAATTAGAGAAATATTATTAAAATACTTGACTGGCAAATAAAGCAATTTACCATCCAATAAATAACTTAGTGTAGGGGTCAGTGATGTGTAGGGAGGTGTATTTGGGCTTATCTCAATGATAATTTATGTGTGTTACAAAAGCTGAAAAAAATATTCATATCTACATTTAAAGAGGAAAAGAAACTATTACTAATAGCTGCATAAAATAATGATACCTTTATTTTGTAAAATAAATTAAAAAAATTTGTTCACAAATTTTCATATAGAATATAAAATATGATGGCTATAATACACTGATGACTGAGTAATGATATGATTTTGTATGAATAAAAGGTTTTAGAGAAAAAAGCTGAACAAATTTTAATCAATCCAAGATGGTTTATATATAAAGGCAATTTTTTGCTCTCACTATGTTCCATTTTATTAAAATAAAAAATATCATTTTGATCTATAATCAACTTTAACATGACAATCTTTTTTTTTTTAATATTTACACTCTAGTAATTTTACACCAAATTGGTATCATATCCAGCATTAAATCATGTAAAGACTGACTTGCTGAATCTTAGATGAGAATTAATAATAGAAATTTGTACCATACCATTTGGGAATACAGTTTGATTGTTTATGATGTACTAATACATTGGCATCCTCACTTTTAATTAAAATTTTAATCTTCAAATTGCATCTCTTATTTACATGTGGAGAAAACCTGAAATGAAATGACTTTCTAATTTAGGATTTTCCCCTATTCCTAGTTGGTTTGAAAATAGTGAAGAGTTGAGAAAATTTTCGCTAAAGGGAAGACAACTCTCATCTTAATTACTCTAACATTGAAAGTGACTCACCACAAACTCATATCATGGAAATAATTTATAAATGTATTAAAGGAAGAATTTATTAAAATAAAGCAAAATATCTTATAAGTTGCTCTGGAATGAGTCTTTTATTCATGTTAACTTTTTTTTATTTTTTTTTTTTTTTTATAGATAACAAAACTCTTAAATTCTCTTTCAGTTCTATGAATCCTGGAAGAATTTGTGTGACTGGCTTGATTCTAGTGAAAAAATGTTGAGCTCATTTTTGACTCCCCAAAGTCAAACAGCATCAAATGGACAGTCTACAAAGATGAAAGAGGACATGGAAGAACTCAAAGTATGTTTGTATTTTGCTTAGAAAATGTTGAAAACTTGTTCTCTTCTCTGCAGTTCTACTTGCATCCCCATATCTTTCTCTGCTAATTTTCATAAAACAATTTATTTTTCTTTCAGAAGATTAATTAAATTATCAGGTGAGGAAGGGGTTTAATACTGTAGAGGAGTTATAACTCTGAGTAAAACATTTATATATACAAAAATATTTGTAAAAATGAGAAACAACAAAATAAGTATTTATTATCTGGTTGTTATAGTGTGTTGGAGAAATGAGAGAATAATACTGAGTAAAATTGTGAGTTTTTAGTTAGATGTAGATCAAATATAGATTGGAATCTGACAGAATGATAAGATAAAGAATAAACAAAGTGTATAAAGCCTTTCTCATGTGTATTTTTTATAGATGTGTGTAATGAGTGACCAGATAATTTAGTTAGAAAAGTGTCTGGGTGTTTTCATCCCTCAGATTTTTGTTGAGTGCTAAAAGATAAGTGTTACTATTATGGCCTGAAGAAGAAAAAGATTAAATTTTCTTTGTGTACATGTTAACATGTCAGTGTGAACTGCTTGTCTGATAGTGAGAATGTCACATGTTTGTGTGTGTAGAAGAGAAAAATGGAGTCAATTCTCATTGGTTTAGAATGAGTGAATTAATGATAATTATGATTTATTTTATTTAATTATTTTTGACAGTATAATTCATTTTTTTATAGACATGACACCACAACAGTATAATTAATTTTTTATTTAGGTATTTCTTTATGGATATGACATAATTAAATATGGATATAATTCAAGATTACTTTGAAAAAAAAAAAATAAAACAATATGGCTCTTATTTACATTCAGACTAATATACTAATCTTTGTTATTATTCAACAACAATAAAAACAAAGATGAGGACATTAGTCTAAATTTAAATAATGGTATGGGGGATAGGAGGTTATCTTTTAACATCTTTTACCGCCATATATAAAGTTGTATTTGATCTGGGTGTATATTGGCCTTGTGCAATGATTTAAATGAAATGTAGAAAGTGTGGAAAAATACAATATAATAATACAGAAGGATAAGTTGAAGTTTCAAGAGTAAAAGTCCTGATACATACCAGGACTTTACTCTCTGATAGAAAGAAATGTGTGTGTATGTATGTATCAAAATGTAGTAGCTGCTGTTTGACTACATGGTGAAGGTAAGTTTGTTTCCAATATAGCAAGTATGGGTTAGCCATCAAGGTTTGCCAGCTAGTTGTGCAATTTTTTTTTTTTTTTTTAATCTCTCACTTCATCGGGCTGTGGTTTCTCTCCCTACCCACTACGTTAGGGCTCCAGTTTCTTTTTTTAATTTTTTTTTTTCCCAATGCATTCATTGTTTGGACTTGTGACCTCATCTTGATTACTACTGTCATAATATTTTGTATGCTTCCATCCATGGGGTTAAATTGTTTTCATCCCATTGTCCATAACAAAGGATTTATAATAGCTGTTATCTATTCCACTGAACCTAAGAATTTAAATTTTGTTGCATAACCCAACCCAAATGCAAATCAGTGTATAAAATTGATAATTACTTGTCTCAAAATTTCAGACAAAATTTTTCTTATAGTTCTGTAATGTTGCTTAATATCCTGCATGATTCTACTTGCAAACAATTATATTTTTAACTTTGAAAAATCAATACAATCAATTAACAGAACTAAAACTTAAACATTTTCTATATTAAGTGCTTACTAAGAGACTATTGTAAATAATTTGAAAGCAACAGCATTGTCAACCATTATTAAGTTTTGACTAGTATTGCTTTTTCAGTTGAATTCTACTTGTTTTCAGACGATTTAATAATCGTTGACAAAGCTTCATCAAATAATAAAAAATCCTTATATTACAAGAGCACTGTAAATTCATTGATTCCTTTTTCAGTTAGCTTCTGGGATACAGATTTTTTTCCTTTCTTCAATAACTATTTTATTTGTTTTCATTTTTTATTGTTGTTTGTTATCTTTTTGCTGCATCAGAAGAAACCTGTGGACATGGACACTCAAATAAACCAGTTACTGCGAGTGAAGGTATAAGCTATCCCTATATATACAAAAAAACTATATGGGCATGAATGTCAATTTGGCTTATTTATTGTCTTCATTTCTTCTCAGTTTCTTTGCAATATTTTCTTTCTCTTTAGGTTTTCTTTTCTTTTTTTTCTCAAGCTGGATTCTTTACCAAAATGCATGATTGCTCAGTCAGTCGCAAGAAAAAAAATATAAAGAACAAATCATTATTTTAACATTTTCTGTTTTTACTTTTTTTCTATTCTTCAGTCTTAATTTTATATCAAAGCATGATTTTAAAAACATAATATGTCTGTCCCATAATAATTGTTACATTTGCATATATATTTCATGCACCAACAACTATTATGGGACAGAAGTAGTAATAATTTAAAACAAAATTGAAAAATAAACTTACCCAATATTTTTAATTCTTTATTAATTCTGAATGAAGTGCTATTAATAAGCATCTAATTACAATTCTACAATAGTTTTCATTTATAATAAAATGCATGTACACAAAGAAACTACACTGAATTAGTCACTCCAACTAATGAAAAAATGATTGACAGTTTTAAAAATGTCAAAATATTAATGTTAACATTTTTTAAAAGCATCTTTTTAATACGTTTTAGTAGAGTTGGCTTTTTGAAAGAGAAATACATTATGAATGATTTGCTGGATATTCCCATATCATCAGATTATAAAAGTACTGATGATAATTTTTATTATTTAAATAGGTGTAAGCATGCCTAAAAAGAGATACATTTTTCCAAAAATGATTTGAAAATTTCTGATATTCAAATGATTATGGTATAAATGATGAAAATTACTCTCAAAAGTCAAATGTTTAGTTTCTATAAGTGAATACTTATAATCTATATATTCAGTAGAAAATTAAATTAGGCAAATATTTCTGTGAATTTATACATTTGCCACCATTATAATAAAATTCTAATTAAACACTTAAGCCAAAGATTCTTTCCACACCATCTTTTTGTTCTATTTTTTTAAAACCTTTGAATAATTACTTTCAATTAAGAGATTCATTTAAATGAAAATGTATTTTTTTTTTTTTTCAAAGATCCCTTTTAAAGTACAAGTAATTCTAACATTCTTTTTCTTGAAAAGCAGCCCGTAAACCAGTGGTTCCCCAACTTTTTTCTCTGGGCCACATTTCCAGAATTAAAATTTGCTTGCAACTCATCAAATTTTATGTGATAAAAAGTATATTTGAAAAAAAAAAAAACTGAGGTTTAAAGGGAGATAACCACGCATTCAGAGTCAAAACATTATCATTGATAACTCTCTTGGCAAATTTGCAGACCCTAGTTACTATATTCTTAACACTTGATATAATGCAAAAATATCACAATGATGAAGTTGGTCAATAATTATTTATACCAAGACTCATGCATGCAATTACAAGTAATCCATAATATATTTAAATTTTTGGCATATGAATTTTCTTTAAACTGTTTATAAGTCTTTCATTGTCTTTCAATCATTCCGCCTCATCTGCTATCTGCTTCTGCCACACTTATGAGGTGCACTGCATCGTTTGGGAACCACTGCTGTAAACTAATTTTTTTTTTTTTTTTTTTTTTTTTAGACTTTTAGCAAAACATAAAGCAGATTTCACTAAAATTAAAACAAAAAGTATTTTAACATTTTAGAAATTTAAAATGAAAACAATTTGATGACAGCTCAAAAAATGGAAGATTCTATCAAACATCTTGAAATTGTTTTTATATATATATATATATATATAAAATATCTGTCTGAAAATTATTGCACAAAACTCTGAATAGCAGATTTTAATATTGTATTAATAATATTATAATATATTTAAGCTCTATCAACTTTGGCTTTGAGCACTTGGATTATTTTATATTTTAAACTTTAGCTTTTATTACCTTTTGTGTGCAAGTATGTATATGTAATATATAATACAAGTAAAAGGCTTGTCACTTAGCTGATTGATGTTACCCTTAACATCCCAGCTCCAGAGTTTCGTAGACAAACTATCTGGCAATACTCGTCAGGAAGTATCATATATATATATATATATATATATAGCATGTCAGGCCACTTAATAGTGTCATTGATACTTTGTAACCAAGTACTACCTGCTTCTTGGTCAAGCGTTTCATCAGCAGGATTACCTGGTGAGAAGAGTGGCTGCAATGACGGAAAATAAAATCCCTAAAAAAAAAATCTAGGATTGAAGCACCTTTTGGGCTCTGCATTGCTGTGTCTCTTGATAAAGGACACTCTGATGTCGTATCTGCAATCATTGCTACACCAGATGTCCTAATCTGGTCTGTCTCTGGATTATCTAATTTTGATAGTTAGGGTTGACATGATCCTGTGTATATATAGATTATAACAATTAAGTTTTAAGATATCACAAACTTCTTTATAATAACTTAATATTTGAAAATGTCTTTAGTAAATAATTCCAAATTTAAATTTTTTTTCTGTTCTGCTGTAAAGTCAATAGATTTGTAAAATAATTTTTTTTGTTTTACATTCTTGTGATCTGTTAAAATAAGAAAATCCTAGTTCATTTGTTGTTCACATATAAATATTATACTCTTTGTGTTTTCATTGTGATATTGTCACCATTCTGTGTTCATAAAATTTATATTTTATATGCCATAAAGAATGGACTCTACCAATTTAGATAAAGTGTTATTTAGTTTCTTTGGTTTAATTTTGAACCAAACACTTTATCCAATCCACTAAGCATCAAAACAGAATAAGAAGAATTTAGCACTGTTGATTTAATAAAGGATTCAGTTCAATCTTCTAACCTTACTAAGTATAACAAACACTTGAAGAAGGCCAGAAGGTACAATGGCCAAGACATTGTGAGTACAGAATCCATAACAAAATCCCAACAGACAAAAGCCCAGTTTCTTATCCTAAATGTAAATAAAATATAAGATTAATTAATAAGATTAGATGTAAACCTCATTCATATGTTATAATATATTAAATAGCATATACATATATTGTCAGTATTACTTTTCATGCAACTGTGGAACTGCAAGGTATTGGAGCATGCATTTCAAGTAAGCCTTCATAATTATGTATACATAAATGGAGCATAAATTTATTAAATAAGTGTATATGTTGAATATTATTTGTCTCAGTTTGGTGGTCAATTTTAAAATGAAACAAATTAGTAAATTGTTTTTCTTTTAGCAAAAGAATAACAAAATGTTTTTGTTTTTTTTCTTTTTTTTTCCAATGATTTCTATTTTGCTTGCCAAATTTAAGTTTTTTATATTTTTAATGTCAGCTATTTTTATTTGTCCTGCAGATCTGACACTTTTCACCAGTTTTTTTTCTTTTGCATGCACCTGCAACAAGACAAAATCTCGTTTTCAAGACTCGTATTTCTTTTTATCTACTGCATTTGCTATGACCTCAATCCTGAATATCCTTCACTGTGTTTTCTTTTTCATGTCACCATAATTTTTAAAATTTTATTTTGATTATTTTCTTTTCCTACATAAATCTTTTCCATCAGTAATTTCTCCTTTTCATATTTGTGGGGAAAAATGTTTTCTATTTTTAACAAATTTCTATAACCCTGAAACCATTTTTTGTCTCTATAAATTGAACAAGAAAAATCACCATATATTTATGGTTAAAATTCCTAGGGATATGATGAAGTGCTTTTGTAGATATACTTTCAGTATGTTAAAGTTGGTATGTTTCTGTATAGTTTATCAGGTTATTTTTTAAACTTTTTACAAGTGTCCCCCCCCCCCACTAGTCATAATAGCATAGAAATTTCATTAACCATAATCGGATATATTTTCTTAAATTTGAGGAATAGTTTGAATTATCCCCCTTTATTGATATAGCAACCATTTTATTGACATGCTTTTTTAAATTAAAAAAACAAAAAAACAATTGAATCCTACTTTTTGTTATTTTTGAAGAACTATTAAAAAGTTGCTTTTGTCTTTCTGTACAAACTTAACTGTAATTTTCATATAAATTAACAATTTCTTTCTAATAAAAAGTAAAACAAATGGATTTTTTTTTAAAACTCAGTATCATGCAGTATGCTTACAATTACATTTTTTTTATATATATATATATATATATATATATATATATATATATATATATATATATATATAAGCATATTTAATGATTATAAAAAAAATCTTCAATTAAACTCTATAAATAGAGCTATGGTTTTCAGCTAGCAGAATTCTTGATAATATTAATGATTTGTTGATTTTGCAATCTATTTATTTAGCTGTTACAAGGAATTGGGGGTTATGAATCCTAACTCCTGAAGAAATATGTTATGATTTTTGAAGTTGATATAGTTTATTGTTGCCAACTACTTAGCTGATGTTCTTTCCAGACAAAAGACTTCAAAGTTAATTTGTTAGATTTTTTTTTTTTTTTGAAGAGAGTCTGCCTTTGTCAAAACTATGCTTTAAATTCATAAGTTTATGACATGCACAAATCCAAAATGTTGGTCCAATCAAAGTGTCAAATAACAACATAAATTAAAATTTCAATATTTCCCTTATATAATAAGGGGCAATTTTTTCTTAAAGCTCAAGAAAAAAACCCTGATATCTTATACAGCAATGGTTAGGTTACCTGTACTAGACCAATGCCTAAACATTCCCATTTACCAGATGGCATGCACATGGTGGATAGTGTATTGGAATGAAAAATCAAGACAGAATTCAAATTCTAGTCAAATTTGTTACATTAACTCACATGCAAATACCCTTGGGAAAGATATGAATCCATCTCTTCTTACCCCTCAGCTATGGGTTAAATAGTATAACTTGTATTTTTTGAAAAATCATTATCTCACAAAAACTTAATACAATATTCACTCTCAAAAAGCAAATTATTCTTACAATCTAAAATGTTTCTGCATTTAATAACTCACAAAGGGTTGATAACAAATCAATCAATTCTGTTTAACCAAATGGTTACTAATGACAACAGGATGCACTTCACAAAATCTAATATGAACAAACATCAGAATAGTTAAATTGTGATTATAAATAAAATTAAACTTTCCACTGGGAATTACAGTTAAATTGCATAAATTGGGGACTAAAATCAAATGGCTTTCTATAATTTTTGGAAAGCTTGAAATAGGCATTACATCTTAGTAATAACTTTTCTCTTGGTTAAATATTTTACAACTTTAAGGGACACTCGGTATTTGACTGAGTAACTTGTGATAAAATGCAGCAATAAGATAAAAATGCAGACAAAAAATTGGTTTAAATTTTGGGACATTCTGTTAATTCAGTTAAGTTTCATCTTATTTTTATCAGCTTAAGAATGCAATCCTGAAATCAATACAATTTTTATGTCTAATATTTAACCTTTAAGCAGTAGATATCATCAACTGATGTTTCATTGGTAATCAGTGCATATCATTAGTTGATGATTTAAAGTTTAACTATACAGGTACCATTTATTCAAGATTTGAATCTAAATGGCTAATTGACAACTCTAGGATTCCTGAAGTTGCTTCATTTCCTGGTGTATTTGCCTGCAAAGAAAGCTGAAAGAATATGCCAAATACAGTGTTATGTCTGCATACTTACTTCTCAAAAAGAAAAGACATGAAAAATGGTAATAATTTAGTGCAAAGAATGCACAACTCCATTGTGCATAGAAGGCTTCAAGGAGTATCATACTGTTAAACAATATTAACTTTACAA
The DNA here is from genome assembly GCA_903632075.3 of Acanthosepion pharaonis. Classification (NCBI taxonomy): domain Eukaryota; kingdom Metazoa; phylum Mollusca; class Cephalopoda; order Sepiida; family Sepiidae; genus Acanthosepion; species Acanthosepion pharaonis. The sequence goes on from CAHIKZ030004826.1 coordinate 644,058, forward strand.
AATTAACATTTGTTTTATTACACTTTTATTTATTTTTTAATCTAAAAGTTTAAATATTTATTTTTTGTATATAATTAAAGCAAAATTAGGCATAAAATCTGCTTTTTAATAAAATGTTTTTGTTTTTAGAGCTGTATGGCTTTCAACTTATTCCCTGTCCCTGATTAAGGAAATCTTTATTTCTATTTGAGTTTTCTCAAAATGAACATTTTGTATTATGTTGACCTCTTACTGTCACTTTTGCTTGTCGCATGATAGCATCACCTATTCTTTGAACTTTCATATTTATGTTGACATGTCATTACTGAATGTTTTCTTTAAAACTAAATATCTGAAACCATCACACTCACAATACTTTTGAGTCCCTATCTTTTAAAGCACTCAAACAGAAACAGCATGAAAATGTCCAGTTTGCTAAGCATTATTTTTATGTCTAATCTAACAACATTGTACACATTTTTTGTAATTATTCTCTTGTAAAATTTATTTGCATTCCCCACTTAAATATCTTTACTATCCCCAAATAATTAAAATTTTAATTATCATTCATGTCATTTAAAAAACAAAATTAATATCTTTGAAGGAATTGGATTTTAAAATATATCTGTAAAAAAGACAATATGAATAAAGACAAAAGGAAAACTTTTCTTTAACAAGAAAATTATTTATTATCCTCTGATGGACTTTATGAAGGAAAATTAAGGATTTTATTTTGCAACAAATATTTATAAACAGAAGTAATAAAATCAATAAGTTTGCAAAATTTCATTTTGCCTTTATTCACACACACACACACATATATATATATATATATATATATATATATATATATATATATATATATATATATATATATATAGGCAGTGTAAAAGTAGGTATACACAGTAATGAAAAACAATGCACACATAAAATGTATTGGTTATACAAACATATCAATAATAAACATATCAATCCCTCAAATGTTCAAACAATTTTCACTCATCATTCACAATCTTATTTTACCTGCAAAACTATTATTATTATTTATTAAAAAATAAAAATTATAATAAATGTATTATGAAAATAAAAATATTAAAATTATTTTGATGAATTCTAGTATTAAATGAAACCTACCAATATTATAATACTGGTAAAATACTACTTTTGCGTATACCTACCTACTTTTGCAACCCCTTACATTTTATATATGCACGCACAAACGTAAGGTAAACTAATCAAAAATATTAATGACTCATAAAGACTTAGCTTTTTACACTCATTTGCTAGCAGAATTCATAATTTGCTGCATCATTTCTAATTTGTATAATCTCCTTCACACACACACATTCAGTTGCTGTTCTGTGTATTCTTTATTTTAACCACAATTTTAAAATTATTTGTAATTTTTTTAGTGGGAAGAAGCTATAACATTCTATTTAGTTCATTTCTTCAGTTTATATATAAACTTCAAAGTTTTATAACAATTCTGTATTTCCATGTGCATTCCAATAATTTTGATTTAATTTTCATTAATATTATTACCAAAATATTTTTTTCTAGAACTGCAACCATTTTTATCAATTTTTGGACTGAATTTTCATTATTATTCTTCAATTTTATTTATTTATTTATTTATTTTTATTTTATTTTTTTTTTTTTTGAGAAATGTGGCTATTTTCATCACAATCTTTAACATGTACAGTTTAAAATCTTGTATTGTAAAATATAACACTTGCTCCATGACTCAACACTAAAAGTGAGATTAATGATTTTTTTTTTTTAAATTTTCAATGGAAAATTGTAATATATATATATATATATATATATATATATATATATATATATATATATTAAATAAATACTTTTCCATATCATTATTTATTCAGTGTATCTTGCACTGCTATCATCACCTTCCCTTCATAATTGTGGTTCATGGTGACATTCAAGATAAAACCCATTCCTTTTGCACCAGGGATGCTAAGGTTACCTTGTTCTTCCTCTCAGAAGTTTCTCCACCCTCTGAGGCACACCTCTTATGCCCAGGCTGGCAACTGGTTGATGGCTGCTTGAGGATAGGTATCCCCCTTCACAAGTCAAGGAAATTTTTCCATCTACCCTCACACAGTTTAGCTGGCAGGTCGATGCCATTGACCAGTGTGTGGCTTTCACAGAGCCATCCAACTTCTTGGAGCTGTGTGTGAGAGTTGAATATAGACCAGTACAGTTCTGCCTCCCAATTCACCTAGGTAAAGCTGGGTTGGCCACTTTGCTGCAAAGGTATTACCACTGATGATACACCCCATACACAGCTTTTTCCACATAAAGGAACTAAATGCCATACTTCTGCTTCATATGCACTTTCATCACAGATAGAATTTTGGCAAACTACTACTCACCTGCTGTCTGTAGTGAGAAAAAAATTATGAATTATTGGTGTGTAAAGTTAAACCCCAACTGCTCTATCATCAATATTGACTTCTGAAATTGTCAGCCAGCAAAATAAAGAAAAGATATTACTTTTAATTTTTTTTTGTAGGTGTGTATATATATATATATATATATATATATATATAATTATTTTAAGACATTTTTATGTTTATACATTCTTTTTATAGATACAAATATTTAAGTAAATGCTCTATTTTATAATAAACAGTATTAATGCCATTAACTGACCTAAATGTCCAAGAAATTTTCATAGAAAATATTTGTTCTCCACATCAGGCTAAATGATGGTTCCGTATAGGATACAGGTTCAATTCCAGTCAGAAAACGAATATTTTCTATGAAAACTTCTGGGACATTCAGGCTGGTAAATGTTATTAATACTATTTATTATAAAACAGAACATTTAATTAAATATTTGTATCTATAAAAAGAATGTATGAACATAAAAATGTCTTAAAATAATTGTGAGACTTTTGTTTGTCCCTTTTTATTATATATATATATATATATATATATATATATATATATATATATATATATGTATGGTGCAATGGATAAATTATCATCTAAATTACACAAAAAATGAAAATAACACTGACATTTAATTTTAACAGATATATTTACCAAAATTGCATAAAAATATCCTGGAATACTAAAGAGTAAATTCATTCAATAAAATCACCATTGGCTTCCACCACGGCCTTCAAATAACTTTGGAATCTCCTGCAACTCTTTTCGACGGTCTCCTTGTTTAAGTTGGCAAATGCTGCCATAATCCTTGCCTTCAGTTACTCTTTAGTGTTAAAAGAAGTTTTGTTGGTCTCTTGCTCAACTGTGCCCCATGCATAATAATCAAGGGGGTTGCAATCTGGGGAGTTAGGCAGCTAGATGTAAGGGGTAACGTGGTCACAGAAATTTTCTGATAGCTATGACTGTGTTCTTTTGATTGTGTGAAATGATGCAGTCCTGTTGCCAGACATAGGGTCTTCTAGCAGCCACTCTTTTGACCCAAAGCAGCACTACCTCCTCAAGGCACTTGATGTAGGCCTCCATGTTGAGACCCTATGGAAGGATGAATGGAGGCATAATGTTGTCATCAGTAGTGATCACTCCAGACCCTTCGTAATCACTATTAGATTCTTGCAACTCTTTCCAAATCCTCTGCACTGTCCTCAGATTGACATCCAGACACTCTCCAATGTTTGTATTGGAGCTTTCAGCATGAATGCCAAGCAATACAGCATGCAGTTTCCAAAAGCTTGGTGAAGTGAATTACATCATGGTGCTCTTTTTCTCATATATGTTACCCAACTGACCCTTCTATACTCTGCAGTTGACTCAATCAAAAACAATGTGCATGTGCAAAATTAGAAATATAAAAGCTCGACAATTTACCCATCGCACCCTATATATATATATATATATATATAAGTATCAAGCCCTCTTTGAACGAACTGGACACTGTACTGCAGGGAGCAATTAGTAAGTTGCTCTCATATGCAATTACTATTGATTAGTGTGTTCAATCATCCTTTATTGGCTGTCCTTTCTTTCCAACCTTGTAACAAATCTGTGCTAAACTTAGTAAATAACTATACCAGTGTATTTTTCCACAGTGGATTTATATTATTTCACTCACTGAGCAATGATTCTTTCACTATATGATCAAAAAGCTAAAAATCAATATTGTCCATTACCAAGAATCAAATTCTTCCTTTAGGTTAAAACTACATTAACAACTAGCATAGTATTTTTTTCAAAAATGACAGGATTATTTAGATATGGGTCAACACTTCTGCATAGGATCAGAGTATTACCTCCTAGACTTCTAAGATCAGCATTGCATGTCTGTATTCTGTCTGGGATCAAATACTGATTTACAGCTCTCAGTCTCAAATCAGTATAGTATCTGTGCGTTCTACCAAGAATCAAAATTTCATTTCACATTCCTCTACCTTGAATTAAAATATCATTCCCCTTCCCTCTTCATTGGATAAGTGTCTAGTTGCTAAGCTTTTGGATTGGAATCAAAGTACAATATTTATTCTTCTTCAGCCATGTTCTCACCTTCAAGTAGAATGTGGCAAAAAACTAGATGAGCCTGGTCTTAAGGATTCTGATCCCAGGCATCACTGCACTATAAGGAAAGTTTTGGCATATTCTGATATATTCATAACACCAATTGTGGGTAGTCGGCAATTTTTGTTCTTGTCAACATTTACTCCATTCGTGTTAAATTAGTGTCATTGTATCAGAATGCAGTCAATTTAGAATTAATGTGCTGCTCCCTGTGACTTATGTTTAGGACCAGGGTAGTATCTGTACACTGTGATAAGTGTTAGGTAGTCACAGTGTTAGAAAGATATAGGCAGATCATTCATAATAAGGTTGTTCAGGATCAGACACAAAATGGAGTATTGCTACCATATCAGGGCTAGAGCTGGCCAATTCTCTCTTTCTATCCTTGACAAAGTTTAAAAGTATTTACATGGCTTTCTAGGTGATGAATTATTTTCCACCCTACAACCCCTTTCCTCACAGATGAAATATTGCAAGCCTCTTTCTACTCTATCACTATTTCCATGGAAAATGTTCAAACAAGCTACATTCCTTAGTTCCACCAGTTCAGCCCTTTACAGCTAACAACTCCCATGCCATGTACACAGGGGCAAACTAACCTCATTCCTTTTGTATTCCATTAATAAGTTCTATTCAAACAGATTCTTCCAAAGAGTCACTGCTTTGTGGAAATGACTGCTGAGAGGACAGTTCCCAGATCACTAGAATCTTAAACTTTTCATGTCCAGAGTTAACCATTAACTAATCTATTGTATATATCCTCATAATCTGCATTTCTTACCCGCTTCCTTTTACGGCAATAAAACAGCCACAATCAGTAACCATCTACCTTGAGTGGCTTTGTATTGGGTAAACAATAGCATTGAAAATATTAAGCCATTGATTTTTAGCCAATGATTTATGCAATTATTATGCCAAATAAGAAAACAATAATATTTAATCCCATCTCATGGGTTATAATTCTAATCTTACTTTTATACTGTATTTCCAGATGTAACAAATTTTCTTAGATTTAGATGATATTCAAATTGATATTCAACATTCTGAACCTGAATAGAAATAGTACTAGTTGATTTATTACCTACTTTCAATAACTAATAACCTAAGAAGAGTGACCTACAGGTCAAATTGTAGCAATAAATGAAAATTAATTTTGACCTACTTTTCATATATTAATAGCATTAATTTAAATAATTAAATTGATACATTTGCTCTTATAGACCTGTTTGCAAAATATTTAGTTTTCAAAATTGCTAATAAACTTTTTACCTTTTTAAAAATGTGCAAGTACTTGTGTAAGTAATATGTGAAGAAAAAACAACTTTAAACAGATGCACACATGTGCAATTAATTGTACAGGGTGTGGCAGAAATATCTCCTACATACAGGTAATATATTAGCTAAAGACACCATTGCTCCCTAATGTCTTTCCATTATGTGGGAGGTATTTCTACTACACACTGTACAATGCATTAGCCATCCCCAAAACTTTTTAATACTTTTAATAACTAATTTTTCTCTTGTACAAATCACAAAGCCACTCTATAAACAGGAAACAATATGAAAGTGAGAAAGTTGTGCATTGTAAGCTAAACCAGAATTCCATGAGCAATGTTTCTACTTTTTACAGCTGTTGTTTGACCAGACTACAAAGTTGCTATTGTTATATAGAAACTAAGCTGTTATGAAAGGACAATCGATGAAATATTATAGCTACTTGTGTTACCTGTCATATGACAATATTTTAATATTGGGAGTATACTTTTGCTAGTGTGAGTAATAACAGGTTTTTGTCATTTTTGGTCATCCACACTTCTGATGCTCTACGTGACACTCATAAATATAAACCCTTTCTTTGTATATGGATAATGAAAGTTGATGCAATATCTATTTGACCTTTAGATAGAATTTATTATTCATTATACTTTAAGTAAACAGTGATTTTCTTTTCTTCAAAATTGAATTAATAAACTAATTTCTGTAATGGCTACTCTATTTTTGGAAGATTTTTAATTATCTTATAATTCTGCTCATCACTAACCTTAGTTAGCATGATTGTTATGCCCTGAAAATACCTCATAAATAATGGACTATTCCATTTTGATTGTATGGAAACACAGAAAAGACATATCAGAGATGCTACATGGTTTCAGTGAGAAAATGAACGAAAGGAGGTAAAATAGAAGTGTGTAATTTCTGTTTCGGTGAAATGGAAAAAGTTGTCAATGTCATTTCTTTCATTTGTACCTGTCTTACATCTTAGAATGACCAGCATTCGTATTTATGATTGTTATTACAATATTTTGTTAAAGTTGTTAAATATTTAACAATGCAATAAGGGAATTTCTATGTATATTTTATTGTTGTAGAACTTGCCATGAGCTTATTTAATTAAGAATTATTATTCATCAGAAAATTAAAATAGGAAAACCATGAAATTTTAATGGGTTATTCTAATATAATTTAAAATTTCCTGTTGGCAAACATCAACCATAACATAAAAGTAATTTTAGGAAATCAAGATTGACATTAAAACAGTTTAAAACCGGATTTATGTTTTAAACTATTTTTTATTTTTTACCACTAACCTCATAGCATTCTCTTGCAATTAAAACTTTTCAAAAGATATTCAAATTATTGCAATATATTTTAATATTTTTATTTAAAAATAAAATACATGATAACTGCTACAATTTGTAATATTTTGTGCCTAGCTAATTGAAAGAAACCACATAAATTATACCTTTTAAATTATATTCATATTTTAGGGTTATGTATACAAAATATGAAAGGTACTTAGTTTTTTGGATAGGAACAAATACACAGAGCATGGTATGTTTTATATGTTAAGAAGCAATGAACAACTCAAACAGTGCAGAATGGATATTACTGAACTCTATATTTTTCTAATATATATATATATATATATATATATATATATATATATATATGCACACACTCTAGCTAATAAATGTGTGAGAATGTACGAAACTTTTACTTGTGGGTGGCCATTGTTCATCAGGAATTTATTTAGAAATATTAAGACTTTGTCAGTTATTATGGCATTTAGCAGTTTTTCTCCAGTGTGTGTGTATATATATATATATATATATATATATATATATATATATATATATATAGTTAAGTAACAAAAATCTGGGTAATCCCAAGGAGGATGAAATCCTGAGAGATCAATGTTAAGTCGGAGCTAATAATTTAATTTAAAGGAAAACGGACCACTTTAAAGCTCCATTAGCCTTAAAGTGGTCTGTTTTTCTTTAAATTAAAATATGTGTGTGTGATGTTTAATTTATAAATTAAGCACAATGAAATATTAACACCAATTAATAATAAAATATGCCAACTATATCAATATTAACATAGTTTTTTTGTATTTTTTAATGCCATGTCTCTTCAGGACATTGTGGTAATGGCTCTTCACAGACTCCTTTATTATTTGTGAATTTCCATGACTTCTTGGGAAATATAATGGAGTAGTTTTAAATTGCCTTTCTTTTTAAAATGCTATATCCCTTCAGGACGCAAGCAGTCATGCCACTCCAGATTCCTTTCCTTTATTATCTGTGAATTGCTATAACTTCTTGGGAAAGACAACAGTGTTATCTTTGCCCCCTGTTTCGAATTCAGAGTAGTTCTTCTCCTAGACTTTGCTGACACCCAAAGCTAGAGAGCCCAGTCTATTTTGCTATTTAACCCATAGATGATGTACATTGTCTGAATTTACTTAATATTCATTAATAACCATCATGCTATATTCACAAACATAATACCCATAAAAATTCACAGGATTATTTACATATGAATTGGCACTTTTGCCTAGGCCAGTGTGTAGTAACTGTTCTTTTTCTGTTGAGTGTTCTGCTCTATAGTGCAGGACATCTGTGCCATGTTTCGGCTTTCAAAGAGTTCATAGCATAGTAATTAGCAACCTAAGCATAAGGTTTTTTTTCCTCCCCTTAAGTCGAGAACTTGCATCTTTTTTTCTTAAAAGAAGCACTTTGACTCCTGTTTGACATATCTGAATTGTCAGCATCACTACTTTAGAGCTTTGTGACCATTATTAATTAAAATTTGAATTATTCTTTGGTTGACCACAGGTAACTGAAAACATAACGAATAAGTGGATAAAAGGAGATCATTGTACAGTCTGAATAAAGGGATCAATAGTTATTTTTTTTGTCATGAGATGAAATAAATAAAAAAATCTTTAGAGATCTATGTATTCAAGAACGTAAAGGTACTTTACATCAATCATAGGTTGAGAAAAAAGTCTAAAATCGAAAAAGGCCCATTTACATGGGAGAATATCTGCTAGATTTTTGGGAATAATTAATAAATTTTGGGTAAAATTAGTTTAGTGATTGATTTTGCTTGTTTTTTTTTTTGTTTTTTTTATACTCGTTTTTAAATTGTTTTGTCCTTAATTTCTTTGTTTTATTCATTTATTTTGTCTCGTCACTTACAGTAGAATTTTAAAATGAAACGGCTTCTCTGCGTCAGTAATAAGAACTGGAAAACAATTCTACAAAGACTAAAAAAAGAAACAATAATTGTGCTAGCAACTGCTCCAGGAATATTTATCAAAAATAAGATACAAAAAAAACTTAGTACAAATTTATTGTTTGAGAATAAAATAATTTCTTGATAATAATAAAAGTTTAACCCCCTTTTAATTTGTTCTTATAAGGAATCTAACTTTTACTTTTATTGAAGCTGCTTTGATTTAACGCGCAAGCCCGCGATAAAAGTATGTCTTTATTTGTACTAGTGAAAACTTTTTTATCTAACAAGGTAGGACATAAAACATTGTTTTCTTTAATAGCAACTTTTATTTATTTATTTTTTTGACGCGGACACATTCGCATTTTATTTTACTTTTTTAATTATCGTGATCGCTTTCATCATGTCTTTTAGTTTTGTTGTTTTTGTTTTGTCTACGTACGTTTTTCGTTTTGTCATTTTTTTTACCCCTTCTCTTTTTTACCCCTTCTCTTTTTTCCCCCCTGTTAATGGGCAAGTGTTAAAAAGAAATAGTATTTTTTAACACATCTTACAAATTCAGGTCTTGATCTTTTTAAGCTTATAATTAATTAAGCCACAAATTAATTAAACTTTATACTAGTCACTTGACAATTTACCTCTTCTCTCTCTTTATAATTCCTTTCTAAGCATTTCTTGTTTTGTTTTTTGTTTTTTTTTTCCTTCTAACAGTTGTTCCAACACCAACTGGCCGCGAAGCATCCTTCTTATTATTCAACGACGAGACTTGGTCGTAACCTGAAAGATCGCTGTACAAAGATTGACAATGACAGAAACGACTTGCAGACAATGTTAGATCAGCTGAAAAATAAATGGAACTTAGTTCGATCTGTGGTTTCTAAAAGGTAAGGAAATTATTTTTTTTTTTTTTTTTTTTTTTTTTTTTTTTAATCTTTTAAAGATTAATCATTTTACGTAAGGTTCACTGCACAAGTCTTCTGTTTTTGTTTTTTGTTTTGTTTTTTTAAGTAGTAACTAAGAAGAGTAATTTGCTCTTTAAGTCCCGCGCTAAGTATATAATAAAAATTTCCCGAATAGTTACAGTTAAGAGTAAATGTATAAGCTTAATTCGAAAATTACAAAGAAATTTTGATAAAATATATCGTTTTGGAGTTATCAACAATAAAATTTCGGACTCATTCGCGTTACGTCAGGCAGCCATTACTGGCTGTTTGTATACATTCACTGCTAATTAGATTTGCACGGAAAAATACCTTGTCAACGGCCTTTTTACTGCTCTTACTTGTCTCTATTACTACGCAACCGAGGACTCATTACGTGCGCAATCATCAAATCAAGTGAATGTTAATTCCGCAGCAAATATATGCAAACAACGTCAGTAATGTCTCCGCGACGCGAATGAGTCCGAACTTTTATTGTTGTTATCAACAATAAACGTTATCAACGTTTGGGGCTGTGGAGTAGACCGGCAATAGAAGTGGGTGATTTGGGGCTGTGGAGTAGACCGGCAATAGAAGTGGGTGATTTGGGGCTGTGGAGTAGACCGGCAATAGAAGTGGGTGAGTTGGGGCTGTGGAGTAGACCGGCAATAGAAGTGGGTGATTTGGGGCTGTGGAGTAGACCGGCAATAGAAGTGGGTGATTTGGGGCTGTGGAGTAGACCGGCAATAGAAGTGGGTGATTTGGGGCTGTGGAGTAGACCGGCAATAGAAGTGGGTGATTTGGGGCTGTGGAGTAGACCGGCAATAGAAGTGGGTGATTTGGGGCTGTGGAGTAGACCGGCAATAGAAGTGGGTGATTTGGGGCGGAAAGTATGCTAGCCTAGGTACCACCAAAAACCAAAATGGATGCGTTTTTTACCGAAGTGAGATAAAAAAAAATCGTTATATTATTTAAATAAAATAATTACCAAAAATCAGGGAATCATTCGATTCAAACGCAATTTTCAGAATTTATTCATTAATGAATAAATTGTATGTATACTGAGCAGGTTATTTTATTAAAAAACTTTATGGAAATACTGTAGGGAGATCTGTTTCACTTCGCCCCTTTTTCAATATCTCGTGGGTACTTTTTAATTTGGCTGGTGTTCGTGAAATTTTTATATTTATAAAGAAAATCTATGAAGATGTTCGCTAATGAAGAAATAATTCAAATTTACTGATCACTCACCATGAAAATTTTAAGCTATGATCTTCTCCTTCAAATTATTAGTTTCTTTTCCTTCCTTAAAATATAACTTTGCTCAAAAATGATAGGTCGGCATAATTAATAATTTTTATTTTTTTAAAAAATTGTGCCCAGCAACACCGTCGCAGCCTAACGATTACAAATAATTTATTAATTATGCACAACAAAAATTCATTTTTCAATTTTTCTTTGTCAATGCATTAGTGAGTTTACGAAAAATCTGTTCTTACGAAGGTAAGTATTAATGGGTCAAATAAAATGTTTTTATATTTACTTCCTGATAAAAATATTTAATCAGATCAAAAACCTATGATATCAATAACTGACTGGTTGGGGGGGGTGTCATAAAAGAAAAGTCATAATACAATTTGTCATCGGAAAAATAACTTCGGTTTGTGGACAGAAAGAGATATTGAAAAATAAATTTTTCACTTAAAATACTAATAAGCAATATTTTAAATAAATTTATAATTAAAGTAAGTAAATAAATAAATATTTTAATAAACTAGATATGGCACCTTTATTAAATAAAAAAAAAGTGATTTTATTGCAAACATATGAATTGAGTTGTCTTTTTCTGCGTGAGCATGACAATGTCTTAAAAAAGATTACTAAATGTAGGCATCTAAAAAACAAAAAGTGATATTTGAGGAAGATTTAAAATGATTTATATTTTAATTAATTTGGATTAAAATAAATATTACTTTTAGTTTAAAATATCGCAAAAAAAGCACTTTTTAACACGGAGATGGATTTTTTTTATGAGGTGTTGACAGATTTATCGATAGCTTCTTAATGTTTGGCAAATTTAAGAAAAGGGTACATAACTGTAAAAATTACTCGAATACAACGTGAACGCCGTTTTTATATAATTTTTTTAACTATCTAGTAGCCTTAAAAATTGTAGAAAATATTCTATGTAAATCTAATATTTTAAGTATTTTGGCTTTACGAAGTAGCTTGTTAAGGAAACATTTGAAAATTACCAATAAATTTTAAATTTACTATAGTTACAGCTCTTATTTTTTTGGTAATGTCGTGTATCGATGTCCGTACTTACAAAATTCGGCACGTTTATACGCACATAAAAATAAATTCAAAATTCTTTTTTAAACATTGGGGGTCGCTGAATTGTAGCAAGCTTGTCTATTTATAACCGCTACAAATTAATACAGAATTTTAAACAACTTAAAACTTTATAAATTATTATAATTATTTTTTTTTTAAATTAATTATTCATCGAAAATGCTTTTTTTTTCTTAAGACAATATTGTCTATAATATATCTTATACAATCAGTTAAAAGCTTTTATAATTAAATAACGTCTTATTACATTTTTTTTTTAATTTTATTATTCAGAGTAGATTTTCTGTAACTGGGGGTCTACTTTTGATAAAAAGAATTTGATAATTGAAATTCTCCGAGAACTTGTCTTTATAATTAATTTCAACATTAAGCTCTACAACAATGAACTTCTCGAAATTTCAAATTAAATGAGTTTATGGCAACAATTTTTTTAAAAAACGAATTTCTAAAAATAGAAACTCTTCTAAAATAATTCATTTATGAATAAGTTCTGAAAGTTACATTTAAAATCCAACAATTATCTGATTTTTACAAGAATTTCCAAATCAATTTGTTTTCACAGGAAAAAGACGCTCAAATTTCCCATACTAATTTATGGTCCCCGTTGACACAAGAAAAAAAACATTTTTATCCAAAATTTCGAACGTTCTAAAACTACGTTTCTGAGGAAGGGCATAATGGCCAAAATGTCGTGATAACAAAAGATGAGGACACTGGTCTGAATATAAATAGTGTAAATAATTCTAGAAAGGATATATATATATATATATATATATATATATATATATATATATATATATATATATATAAATTTAATAACGAAATAAAATCCTTTGATATTTCTCTCTTAATAACAAATATTTTGACGATAAAACTGTTTTTTTTTTTTAATTTTGGAGCACTTTTTTCATCATATATGTATATTTTTAGCGAATCTTTGGCGGTACCGATATAAATGAAATAATATTTATTTTGGCTATATTTTGTTTATTAAAATTTTACTTTCATTACTAAATTGAATTCGACTATTATCGCTGTAGTTTATTTACTGGGTGCGCCAAGGAATTAAGAACAAATTATAAAGAAAAGATATTCAATAGAAAGTTCAGTATATTAAAAAAAAAATAACAGTATAAACGTTCAACAAAAAAAAAAAAAAAAAAACTGGGAAAAGTCATTCAATAAAACTACCCTCAGTATAGAGGATAACATTGACGCGGCCTTGGAAGCGAATGCATGCTTAGATCATGTGGTTCACGTTAATATTGTCCAACACGTCCATGCTGGTAGCCTTCAACGAGATCGCTGGTTGGTCTCTTTCTCCACATTGTCCCCGATGTAGTCCATGGGATTCAAATCAAGAAAGTTAGGACACTAAATGCTGTGGGTGAAATAGTCGTGAAAATTCTTGGCTGGAACACGTACGGTCATCCTCTCGATCCAGAGCTTGATTACTGTGACCATCATCTCAATTATAGTCAATAGTTTGTTCAAGCAGCGAACTAGATATACATTCATTATCAGGCTATGGAAAAGAGAGGTGAATTAAAGTTTTACTTCTTAGTTGACTTGGTCATACCTTTACAGTGACTAGGACATGAACGGCGAGAGAAAATAGAGGAAAAAATTATGTTACGCAAATACTTGCTTTCCACCATAATCTTTGCCAATGCACTTAATTTCTGTAATGTTAGGTTTATTGAAACTGATAATGGAATGCGTTATTCTAAATAAATCTTATTTCAAACTCAGTAAAATTGTGTGCGTGTGTGTACAGTAAATGTCGCAAGCACGTGTCACCCATGCACAATACACTTGCAAAGTCGCACGCAGACAATGCGTGATAAACAGAGAATCGGCTTTTCTTTTAAATATTTCCTTATTTATTAATCACTGCATTATCTGTCTATATTTCTGAGATGAGGCATTATGTACACTATTTAAATTGCTCGGACTATCATCCTCATCTTTGTTGCCATATTTATTACAACGTTTCGGCCGTTAGCAACAAAGTTGAGGATGATAGTCTGAGCAATGTAAATTTAAGGGTAACCACTGCATGTACTTGATAACTGCGCTAGTTTCAATAAATCTACTTCACAATGAAGTGTCTTTGCAGCATTTGATTACTTTGCTAAAAATCAAGAATGTAACTTGTGCGTGTGTGTTTAAAAGTAAAACACACGCGTGCACACACACGGCTCAACATTCTATTTGCGGAGAGTCCTATAAGAAGATATTTTGGTTGGTTCCTTAAACAATTTTATATACTGTCAGTGTCTGGTTATTTGTTTTAGTGAAAGTTCTTAAAAACTACTTCTTCACTTTAAGACCGTGGGAAATTATGGGGCACATAATGAGGAAAAAATACTTGGAAAATTTGTCACTCACAGGACATATTGAAAGTAAGAGAGATTAAAAAAAAAAAAAAAAAAAAGGGTAACTGTAAAAATGGATTACGGAGCAGTGTGAGAGGAATAATAAAAAAAAAAAAAAGACAAGAATATCTAAGAGCTGCAAAGGATAAAAAGTTGTGGAGAGCCATGATCGCCCATGTCCCGAGGGATCACGGCACATAGAAGATTATTCTCTTAAATAAACCTAATCACTATGCCTATTTAAATGTAGGTTTCTTTTTGTTTTTAGACACACTTTGCTTTTTCTGCTAATAGTCATTTTTTTTAGTAATCCACTGTAACCATTTTCACAGAGCGAACAGATTATTAAACATCTTGATCTGAGGTAGAATTACCGAAGAGTAACACTTTGATCCGATAGAGAGTGCACAGATACTCTTAGGGCCTAAGACTTAGGCGTAGTACCTGGTCCATACGTGAATAAATCGTCGTTTCTAACAAGCAAAAAAAAAAAAAAAAAAAAAAAGATTGTGTAGAATTAGTCACGTTTCTTGATGTTTTATTTTTTTCAGTTAATACTTCTCTGGAACGAACTTACTCCAGGCAGATTCGTAGCCTAGCAGGTAGCTCAGGCTTTAACTTAAGTTAAATGTCTCCCACTCTATTACCACTTAAATATCTTTGTCTTCTCTAACCACTTACTCTCCTTCTTTCAAATTGTAAAGCCCTCCCACTTACATTTAAAGCTCGGGTAACCGTAAATGTGACGAGAGACACTTATATTTGTGTGTGTGTGCGCGCACACACACGCACACGGTAAACGGTATTAACAAGTGTTTATGTGGCACACTTTCCATATATGGAAACAGTTGTGTTCAGAAAGGTAATCAACTTGTGTCCGCATAGTTCTGTCAACCACCTGTGTCTCTTGTAGGACAACTACAGTTTTTTTCGTTATCAAGCTAGTAACTTTCTCAGTAACTAGGCAAAATTGTCCCACATTTACTTAAATGACTTTATTTTCTGTTATCACCAACATAACGAGAAACGTTGTTTAATGAATTGTTGTACAATAAGAATTATTTCGTCCTTACAACAAAAAAAAATAGTTTTTTAGTAACTTCTAAGAACAAAGATCCAGATAATACCCTCTTAATCTCGTTCATTGAGATCCTTATTAAATGTTCCCCTACCTTTTTTTAAATTTTAGTTAACAATTTACAAGTTTTTCATAGGCTCACTCTCATACCTGGAACTCTCCCTTCTTTGTACATAGGACTTTTTACCTGACCATTACAACTATTTAATAGTAGTAATTGTAAAAACGACGACTTGTTAACAAACTGACCTGGGGAGAGTCTATCACCACTACTCCTACCACTGACGCCTTTCCCTTCACCCGTGTCTGTCTTCAAACAGGAATACTTTTTTTCACCTTTTCATCAGACCATGCAGTTGAAGTTCATCTCAAACAATTGATAGGGGCTTTTGTGTGCGTGTGTGTTATTTTTTTTTTTTTTTTTTACTCAAAAAATCATGGATGATGACGACGATTTACACTCAAACGGCTATGGAGATTATCAGTTTCTTGTTTGGCCAAACGTTGATACAAGCTACAGGTAAACAAATCGGCTTTTGTGCATATTCGTGATATCCATTACAAATGAGAGTAATTATTTATGAATACACTTCTGTTGTAAGAAGCCTATTTAACTAAAAACTAAACTAAACTTTTTGTTCGTCAATTTCTAACGAAAATTTTATTTATTTTATTTATTTTTTGTATTTTGTGAAATTTGCATAACTTTGAGTCATTCATTGACATTGCAAATTTTGTTCGGATAATTGAACTCCATGTGTTAAGTTCATCCCTCTTCTTTTTTTACTGATACAGTGATACACGACACCTGATGAATTCTACAGAATAGAGAGCGATCAAAAGTGTAATTGTCCAGACAAAATGTGGAATATATATTTTTTTACCTTTAAAAAAAGCTTTACTAGCTGTCTCAGAAGTTTTCATTTTTATCATGTTAAGTGATAGTGATTTTTTTTTTTTTTTTTTTTTTTTGTACGATCGTATATCCAGACTTCTACAAAATGGGATATTCAAAAGTTCTCGACCTGACCCGTTCCCAAAATCTAAATGAAATGACCAAACATCAGATTTTTCTTTCTAAAAAGAGCTTGTAGGTGGAAAAGAGAACTTTTTAGCATTTCCTCATAAAATTTATTGCCAAAGATGTTAAGGAATGTGTAGTTGTCTATCTATAAATAAATAGTGACAACTTTTACCATGTTTTCACGTCTTAATAAAACTTCTTATCCATGCTAGCGTTCATTATTCAGCAATGACTTAAACAAAAAAAAAAGCTAACAGTTTTTGTGGCACGAATGAACATTTTTATAAAAATCATGATTCTCCAATTCAGAAAATAAACAAAACCGGGCCAGGTTTGCTAAAAATTAAAAAAGAAAGATTAAAATACATATTCTGATTTTTAAAAAAATACTTGATCTTTTTCAAATTATTTTTCTGGATAAATATTGAAAGTTTATTCAACTACCAAGTAGTAGTAATGTTTTTTTAAGTGGTATTTCAATTCATTTGTCCTGTTTGTAATGAAGTTTTGTTGCTTTGGGTATTTAAATCATGCAACTTTCGTTTGTTTTTTTAGTAACATCGAATTTAGAATAATACAGTATTGAATTATTTATTTTTCCTCCAATTGGTTAAGGAACAAGAAGATTAAGCAGGTGTAATTGTCTTTGTTTTTTTTATGAATCAACAGTTTTTTTTTTTACTTATAACGCAAAAAAACAGTTTCTCTTTGTTTATTTAATGTGCATGAATATATTTTTTATCTTAAAAACCGTGATCTCGTGTCCAAAAGTGGCCTTCGACTTTTTAGTTTTTATAGTTTCATCATTAATTTTAAAATACAGCGAACATGAGAGAACTGAAGGAGTGTCATTCAACTATATTATAGCCCCAACGCGATGATGGGTGGGATAGTTTTTAGAGAGTAACTAAAATTTATGAAGCACTGTACACTTTAGTTTAGTTTCTCGTGATTGTAAAATGGCGCTCTCTAACCTGTTGTTCATGTCCTGTCTCCATAATGACCTGTTTTTGTTTTTTCCCTTTCTTTTCTTTCACCTTTTATTTTAAATAAGAATGTTGATGCAAATAAGACCGTGCGCAGATATCTTTATTCACCATTTACACGTGTTAAATCACGTGTGTAGTTTGAGATTTTTTTTTTTTTTTACTCATTATCAGAAAGTTTTTTTTTTCTTTTTTATCTTGTTTTTCTTCCTGAAATCAAACTCAATTGCTTCATAATTGAGAATATGTAAATAAGAGTCCGTTTGGTCATTTCTTCATTAAAAAGTGTTCATTCAAAAACTCGACCCAAATAACTAAAATCCTAGGTATTACCAAGCGAAACCAATGCATTTTTTTCTGAAATGAAAAAAAAAATCGTAACGCTTTTTTTTTTTTTTTTTTTAAACTTTATCAAAATTAGTGAATTATCCGATTTAAATTCAATTTTCAATACTTATTCATTAATGAATGAATTGTATACTGAAGGTTATTAGAAAACTTTGTAGAAATTTGGGGCTGGTTAAAGAAAGTTTATCACCCTCATTTCGATACATCGTGAATGAATGAACACCACTACTTTTGTTGAAATAATAGTGAGTGAGGTGATGACAGTTTTAAAGAAAAATCCTTGAAGATATTTCACTATTTAAGTAATGAATTTTGCAATATCAAGTCCGAAAATTTGTCTTAAGAAATAATTAAATAAAACTCAAAAAATAACTTTGTTGCGGGTTGGCGCTGCTTCTTATATTATAACTTCTTAGTTCTTACTTAAGCTTTCAGATTTGGACACAAGTGGAATAAAAAAAAAAAAATCTACAAATTTAATTTTTCAGTGCGATTTTGAAATTTTTTTCCGGTTGTTGATGACAAAAGATATTAAATGAAGAATCGAAAAATGTAAAGTTTGATACAACTTTCGCATCAAAAATTTTTTTTTTTTTTTTTAAATTAACTATTTTCACAACTGTTAGATTTTTTTTTTTTTTTTTTTTTGTATGGAAGATCAACAAATAGGAAGAAGGTCTGAATCACCTTCTCTCGGGAGATCTTCGTATTCAGTTTTATTGCCCCCACCCCTTGGCATTAATTTAATAAATTTAAAAATCAGAAAGGCCTCATTGGATGCAATTAATTTTATGATAGGCAAGACAAGAATAATAATCAAAAAGTAAAAGCATTGAATTAAAATCAAAAGTAGCGTCCAATTAGTTCTTAATTTCTTCTTTTTATACTTAAATGGAGTATAAAAATAAAATTCTAAGTTTTATAAAAAAAAATAAGTTAGTAGATATATTATTTTTAAACGTAACCATAATTTCTTGATTATTGCACTACTAGTGAACCGTATTTCTCTTTTCTTTTATTTTTCTAAGATTCAGGGATGACAATAAAACTACTGTTATTGAGCTGTCATCATCTCAATAACATAGTTTATGACATCACAGGCATAAATAAACGTTAATGATGTTTTAAGCAAAAAAGAAGCATTACCTTTAAATCCAGTTAATTAATCCTTAATTTTTTTAAATATCTCTGGGACAAATGTTGGATAACGTTTGTTTGTTTTTTGTTTTTTTTTGTTTTGTTTTTGTTCGTCTAAATGGCAGTTCGATGAGTTAATTTTAAAAATATCTAAAACTTTATTTACATAGGGACATTCATACGTTTTGCATTGCTTTAGGTTACAAAATTTATTTCTAAAAGGCTGGATTTAAATTATTTTAGGAAATTTAACAGTTTTTTTTTTTTTTAAGCTCACATTGTGGCGGTAAACTCGATTTGACGCTTGTCGTCTTTGCTAATGTTTTTATTAAAAAAAAAAAAAAGATTTTCTTGGACTCTATTTAGTGCAATATGTTTTTTCACGCTGGCATTCTATGATCCTTAACGCTGTAAGAAGTTTGATCTCATTTATTAACGAAACCCGAAAACGTTGCGTTCAAAACGGTTTCGTTTTAAATGCAATCTAATTACTTTTTTTCCCTATTTTCTATGATATAGTGGTATTTTGGCAATATCTTTAATCTCGAAAATATTCTGATAAACTTTTTAAATGTTAAAAAAAGCTAAAGCAACAACAAATAGTCAAGTAATAATCAGATTACAAAAAAAAATGTCCCTTTCAAGCACAGGCATGTAAGCAAACAGTTGAAACATTCATCAGTGTTTTTGTTTATTATGGTGTGTATCACATGTATAACCTTTTTATTGAAAAAAAAAGAAAAGAAAAAAGTCAGATAAGGTTAATCGGCATAACCGAGATATTTGCAGTTAAAGCGGGAGAGGAAAGCTTTAAACGCATTTCACAAAAAGGCGGCAAAATCTGTCCATTTATTTTATACTGATGATCAATCACTGTAACAAGACGCCTAAGGAATTTAAAATATTCTAGAGGAAAGTCTTCCAATTGTATTCCTCATTTCACGGGTAATGCATTTATTTAAAGAAAGATAAAAAATGCAAGTCGAGAATGGTTTTCAATAAGATTTAAGAAGAATGATGTATAAGAAACCATAAACGATTTCACTTTTTACATGTGTAGTGTACAATATTGCCAAAGATTAAAAGTGTATATAATAATAATAATATCGCTTTGTTTAGAGTTTATCAAGGAATTTTTATTTAAGGTGTAGCGGGCCCGGATTCTAATACAATGTAATTTTGGGGTGGTTTTTCTCTCAAATGTTTTTGTAACATATCGACAGCTTTTTACACTAGACATTTTTGATGCCGCAACTCTGCGAGTTTTTGTCAAGGAAACTGATTGATTTGTACCTAGATGTGTAAAAACATTAAAAAAACGCAATGATCAGATGTGTGAGTAAAATATTGTCTTACAGAAGAAGTAATTATTTAATGCATTACATATTTTATGGATTACCCGCACCAGTTAGTAAGAGGCATAATTCAAATTTTAGAACTGGACCGCCAGACTACACGCATGCATTTGATTATTGTAGTAAAGCCGAAAGGGTTATGTAGAGCTAGAGACACTTTTCAGGAGAAAATATGGTTTGAAGTCAGCTGGAGAACCCAGTCTACCCTGCTATTTAGTCCATACCTGGGGAGAGAGTGATAGGGGAAATGCGTACCTTTTCCAAAGGTCTTTGTGGGAAAGTGAATGCAACGAACTCAATGTTTGAATTCCAGTAGTTCATTACATTTATGAAGCACTGCTTGCCAGTTTTTATTTACAATTTGCTCACACACACAGGCACAAGCATGAAAAAAAAGTTCAATGTGGTGGTGTTAAATTAACTGGGAAACGTCTTCACTGAAACCAGAAACGTTATATTATTTATAGCTTCAGAGCTCGGGTGAGTTGTAGTAATATTGTATCCAATATGCCATATAGATTGGCAAATATTCAGTGTGTGTATGGTTTAATTCACAGCACCACTCACCACCTGACAAATATTTAACTCTCCATTAATACCTGTGGGGTGTTTGAACACTCTCACAAGAAGATGTTTGTCCTTAATATTTAGCAAGTGTCAAGTCAAACTTTCATTATTAGTCAAGTTCAAGTAGCTTTTTGAATACCTCTGTCAAATAACTACATGTAGTTTCTGTTTTGTTTTTAGTCATAATACTTTTTTGTGTGAATTAAAAGCAGTTTTATTTGTTTAGTGACAATAAAATGAAACCTATTTTTGCATATTAGAATTTTTAAACTTACCCATCTTTTTTTTTTTTTTTTTTTTTTTTTAAATCTTTTTCGTTTTTATTTATCATATAAAAACTAGAAAGAACACTCAAAGCAGTATGTAACAAGAAAATTAAAAGCTAAAAATTATTTTAAATGGGATGTTTGACCCCCCCACACACACACACCACAAAGCCAATACTTTGACCAATAATTCGCCACGGTACTAATTGAGGGTTAAAGGTGAAGAGGTGATGTCAATTTGTGTTCATGTTGTGGTTCTCCTTCATCTGTTTCGTCTCTAGGGAAATGATTCCATTTCATTGTCATATAATTCTGTCTATATTTCTGAAATAAGCTATTGTAATTATTTCCACTAATTACATTATTCGGACTGTTGTCCTCATCTTCATTGACATGTTTTGGCCATTGTACACTCTGTCCTTCTTCAGGTGATTAGAGTTTCAAACTGAACCCTTTATTTCATCCACCGGGATAGATTGCCTCTTCCAGATGTCTCGGTATCAGTTTTTGCTCACCTCTGCTGTAGCTAGTTATTGAACTCGCAACTCTTTGGATCAAGTCACTCAATTCAACCAAAGCTTTTATCTACTGGGCTTTGTATCCAATCACCTGAAGAAGGCCGGAGCATACAATGGACGAAATGTTTTGAATATGGCAATGAAGATGAGGACAACAGTCTAAACAATATAAATATAGTATAAACAAGCAATAATTGTTTAACATTTGTTGCTGATATTCATTTTTTAAAAAAATCAAACTTAAATTCTATTGTTGTTGTTTTTTCTGTTGGGCACTTGTAAATTATTGCAACTAAATGCTGTCCTGAGAAACAAACCCATTTTAGATGTTCATTACTTTTCTAAGAATTAGTTGATATTTTACATAAAAAGATTAGTTGTAATTATAAATTCTCTTGTAAAATAGTGATTGAAGAAAGATACAGTCACTTTGCATTGTTTTGTTTTTTTTTTTTGTATGGGCTAAAAGCACAATGTTGGTACTATTGGAAAATTTCTTGTTTTGCCATAGAAAATACTGTCTTTATAACTCTGATCTTACATAACCCAGCAATTGTCATTAAAGGATGAAATTAAAAGAAATATGTGGTATGTTAAGGAACCAACTATAAAGAAAATGATTTTTTTAAGCAAAAATATTTTTCACTTTTAAAAATTCGTACATTTTTTTCTTTAAATCAGATAGTGTATTATGTGAAAAGAAATCAAATTAAAATGTCAGACCTGCCAGAATGTCGTTTTAACTAACAATTAAGTTTATGGTGACTGGTTTCTAGCGGTTCAGCTGTGGCCTCTGACCATGCATAACTGAGTCGAGTCTTTTGAAAAGTTATGTCAAAAATTAATTCAAGATATGTGACCGGAAAGTCATCTTTCAATGAGCACGTCACCATTAAACTAAGTGGGACAGTATCTGTTGTATACCCAGATTTCCAACCTGGAAACCAAGCAATAAGGCACAGCATTTAATATGTGACCTTGACATTTCGCCATTATATCTCTCAAATACTAGTTTCTATAGAGACTTGCTATCCTATATGCATTTATTTGTTTTATTTATTTTAGCAAAATATTACAGCAAATAGTTTTTGTTTTTGTTTTTTAATAATATATAATTCAGTTTATTTATAAAGTAAAATAATACTTCAATGGGTGCAGGCTTACGGCCACATCACACTGAAATACCAGTTCCTGTACGATCACCAAAATTAAGTAACATTGAGCTTGGCCAATACTTATATGGGTAATTACTTGGGAATACCATGTACAGTAAGCTTGCAGGCGGTCTAATAGATAATGACGGAATTGTTAATCTGAGTTCCAATTCCTGTTGGGTTCATTTATATTAACTTGCATGCAAAATACACCTTGATAAAGGTATGAATCCAATTCTCTCTCCCCCAGCTATGGGTTAGTTAATAATACTTGTATCTCTAAACCATTATCTCCCCATCTCCTCCCTCCCAATTCTTACAAACTAAAAACTATTTTCTGGCTTTAAATAACCTCCAACAGGTTGATAAGCCATAGAAAATGAATAAATCAATTCAATGGGTGCAAAAAAAAAAAAATTGACCAAATGATTTGGTACTTATTTTTGTTAACTTCTGTTCAAATTTTTTTTAATGCTTCAAGTCAATAAAAATTGTTTTTAGTAATTGTGTCAGTGGAAAATTTTCAATTAAAATTTGTTTAAACTTATATTTTGTGAAATGTCAAGATTAAATTGTTTAGTAATTTTTCATTTATTTAAAATTAAATATTTTCAATTGGCTGATTTTATTTTTAAGTATGTTTAGTTTTTACTTTATTACAAAAATAAAAAAATATCCAGATTAACAAATTCAATATGTAAAATTTCAGATATAGTATATCTATAAAAGAACAATGTTAAATGTTTTTTTTTTTTAAAAATGTTGCACAAACACATTTTCTGATTGCTGTATGCTATAAAAATGGCGGTAGTTCAGATGCTTTTTTGTTTAATATACTACTCTATTTAATAGCACATAATATCCACACTAAATTTCAGCAGAAAAATTAAGAGCAAAATTTTTTGTAGTATTCTTCAATTCCCACAAAAACCTAGGCGATATTTTGTGAGTTGGGAAGTAGATATAAAAAAAAAAAAAAATAGCAGTTTTCAAAACAACACTATTGTTACCCACAATATCCAACTGTACTAGTGTAAATGTTAGAAAAACTAAATGCTAGGCAGATTAAAAGTGTGTAGGTAAGCAATAAAACTAAGTATATAGTCCCTACTACTTTTATCTTTGTTCCATCATTTAACTTTTTCAAATGAATGTTTTCATTAACAAGTTATATCACTTCACTGCTTATCTTGTCAAATGCAGACTTAAGACAATATTACACAGCTGGAAAAATAAATGAAATTAAAATATTACTCGTATTGCTCTTAATAAATAAATACAAATAATTCAACTTTTACTTATAAACTTGTTACTTACTAATGATCATTGAAATTAGCTTGCTTGGGAACATTTCATGAGAAACAAAGAAAAAAGTACTGAATATCTATCCCTCTATATGGTAGTGAATGCTGGAGAATTTCCTCAGAGATGAAAAGACTTGAAGCTAAGAAATGTGGTTTTACAGAAGGATGCTGAGAATACCATGTACCGAATATGTGAGCAACAATGAATTTCTACAAAAACATCAGGAAGAGTCAACTGAAATTTCTAGGACGCATAAAGGAAGAGGTTTTTGGAAAATAAAACTGAAGGCAAGAGGGACAGAGGAAAATAACACATAACATACTTAGTGAGCTTGACTAAATGGATGATGGGACAGAGTTTGGGAGAAATAACAAAGACAAAATTTATTAAGAGCTACGAAGGACAGGGAATTGTAAGAAGTCATGATTGCTTATGTCCTAATGAGACACAATACATATCGAAGAACCATTATACTCTGATAACATCCTCGGCAAATGAACTTTTAATTCTGATTTTTGCTTTGATTCAAGGACATTTATACATTGGATATATACAGGGTTGCAGGATTGTCATTAGTATCCCATTTTATCTCAGCTTGTTTTTAAAATTCTCAAAGAAGTCATAAGTAACAAAATTCAGTAGTGTTGAATTTTTTAAAATATCTACCGCACTATGGCAATCCTGTATGTTCCTTTTTGAACTTCAAATAGACTAGCAGGAAACATTTTTTTACTCCTTTTAAATATATAGGAAATTCCCTCCTGCCTCTTAATTTAGGCTTATACCAAAGGATGGGAGAATAATTTTCTGAATATTTAATAAAAGATGTTGTTGGAATAAGATTGAATAATTATCTCAGCCAATCTATTTGAACTTCAAAGGTAAATTCACACATCAAGAATCAATACACTAGTTAAAATTATTTTGTTCTTTTCAAATATATATATATATATATATATATATATATATATATATTACTATTTTTCATTGCACCTACTCAAAGTGAGTAAACAGCACAGATCAGAAATAAAGAAATGTTTCTATACAGACATTGAACTCTGATTCCCCTTTTACTTCAAGGAGCATGTATGTGTACAAATTGAGCTATCAGAGCTTGGCAGATCAATTTTAATCCTTAAATATATTCTCTATTCTTGGAAACTTTGGACAGTGAGATTTCAGATCTTGCTTTGGACCTATACTTGTATTTTTTTTCTTATGCTGTTTACTCACTGTTGGTCTGATTAAGTTGCAATGAAAAGTAATTAAAATGAAAGAAATACTAGTTAAAAATTAATAATGGCTGATAATACTTCATTTAAAAAAAATGAAATGAAATTTTGGATTTTTGTATGAATTAACAACTAAATCATTGTGTGGAAAGAAAACCTCTTTTACAGTAACAATTACCATTTGTAACTATTTGGTGTAAAACTATAATTTCTTTGTTTTTAATTCGCAAACAAGAAAAATATGTATGCGCTTTAAAAAAGCAATATAACAGAACATTCTTTCCTCCTAGAATATTTTTTACTTTTTGTATTTTTTTTTATTTTAAATTTACTAGGAACAAATGAATTCTATTTTGCTTTCCTTTTACACTACTAATTGCTGCATGTATATTTACAGAGTTAGACTAAACAAAAAACACTGTCTATTCCCATAACTGATGACAAAAATGATGCTTAATAATGACAATAATTTTTTAACTTACTGTTAATACAAAGATTGTAAAATACATTTGTTAGTTATACATTTAATCAATTTCACCTTGGTATAAGATATGCAGTACTATTAATAAGCATCTTTGATCCAGTTAGTCATGCATATTTAAAAATATAAAACTGGTCTCTTGACAGAAGGAAGACACTTGTTGCATAATAGATTTTTATATCAGTTTTAGAGATTGAACCAGACACTATTTCCATTTTAGTATCAAAAATAGAAAATTCAATTGTAGCTACATTGTTTCTGAGAAGATTGCCAATAGGCAAATTAAACAAACTAATATTGCAGTACTAGCTGTTTAGGTAGCATTAAACAAATGCATTGAATGTTTCCTTATAAGGAAACAGCTAATATTATCATTAAACCCTCTTACAATTTTATAATTACACATTTCATGGTAGAGCAAATTCTGGTGGTGAGTGAAACAATAACTGTGATTGTATTTTATCACTGCATTTAAATCAAGTATACAGTGGAAAGGTTTAGATTTTCATGTTGCTACCTAATTATTTTACTACTAGTCCATTACTTTTCCATATTTGGCAGTAACAAATGTTTTTGATTGAAAAATTGACTGAACCCTGAATTTTGACTTTTTTTTTTTTTTTTTTTTTTTTTTTTTTTTAAATCTAAAATCTGTTTTAGCAAGTTCAAAAATACAATCTTCATATTATGGATTGAATATAAATTTTTTACATAATTTTCAATTGTTCAGAATTGATGCAAAAGTTTATTGTCAAAATAATTTCTTCTTTTTGCTGAGGAGTTATCATTATTTACATCATTTATATTCAAACTATTGTCCACATTTTTTGTTGGCATCACAATGTTTTAACTGTCGTGCCCTCCAAACTTCCTCTGGTGTATATCGGTCTACAGGGATTTTGAACTTAAATGGCCTAGTGGATTAAGGCATTGGTTTGTGAATTTGGTGACATAGTGATTATGAATTCAATTCCTGGGTTGGACAATATTTACTTGGACTTAGATGAGCAATAACTGAGCAATACTAAAAACAAGAACTAGATGATATTCCTAGACATGGACAGTAAAATGAAAAGTCTACCTCTGTAGATTAAATAAAGGGTTTAGTTCAGAATTCTCTGTAGATTGATATACACCTGATGAAGACCAGAGGGTACAACATTCAAAACATTGATAACAACAACAAAGATGGACAGTAGTCCAAGTATAAATATTGTAAATAATATATTTTGTAATTTTAGGCACAATAGATATATTTTGCTTCTCTTCAACCTTTTTTTTTTTTTTTTTTTTTCAAATTCCTAAACATGAGTCCAGGAAATCCAGTTCTCTTTTTGATCATTTTCATTGAAAGTTCTTTATTTCTCAGTAAATTATTTATCTGTCTATATAAAGAAACATCATGATGATGATAATAATAGAAAACTGAAGAAGCACTTACAGAGAATTAGAATTGAAACCAAGATTATAGACCTCCAGAAAACTGCCATCACTTACTCTGCAAGGATTCTGCAAATAGTTCTTGAGTTGTGAGAAATCATGTTGACACCATGCTTCAAAAACAGAAAAGTGCAACACCAAAATAATAATGACAAAGATTGTGCTCCCCCTCCCCCAAATGGTCAACTAGTGTATTTTAGCGAATCATACTTTTCAGGTAAGCAGTCTTTGTAAGTAAAGTGTTTAATATTAAGAAATAGAGCATTAGTAGTAAACAAATAAAATAAATGTTCAACATTATCTTTGAGACTCAGTTTCACAGAAATGGTATCCACCAGTCATGTGATAAGATAGTAAAATTGAATTTATTTACATTATTCGGACTATTGTCCTCATCTTTTTCGCCATATCAACGTTTCAGCCGTTGTACGCTCCAGCCTTCTTCAGGTGGTTGGAATGTCAAACTGAACCCTTTACTTCGCTCACTGGGGTAAACTGTTCTATTTCCACGTGCCATGTTAGATGGATGTCAGTTATCAGGAAATAAAGGGTTCAGTTCGACATTCCAACCACCTGAAGAAGGCCGGAGCGTACAACGGCCGAAACATTGTGATAGATATGGCAAAAAAGATGAGGACAATAGTCCGAATAATGTAAATAATACCTCATCTCAGAAATATAGACAGACTCTGAATTTATTTAATCATAAATATTTTTTTAAGATGTTACTTAAATTGAGTAACATCTTTTAAGGGATATACAATATATGCAAATAAATTCAACTTTACTATCTAACCCACGGGATGCTATTTCTGTGAAATATGGTCAGGTAAGTTTGAACATTTGATTTTGTTTTGCTAAACATATATCCATTTTTTCTTCCTTCCTCTGTGTCCACAAACTGCCCTTTTTGTTGTCCAACAAAATTGAGGAAGGAAGATCACAACTCTAGTTTTACTGTCTCCTTTATTCTTCACTTTCTGCTGTTTTTGTTTTCTTAGAAGGACTCTTGTCATCCTTTATCGCTTCTTCACACGAGCTGTCCTGCATGGACAGAGTACTTCATCACAATTTTCTTTCTCATCATTTTCCTTATTTGTCTGCTCTTTTTTACTGAAACCTTAAACCCCAGATTCAGATTTTGACTCTTCATCTGAATCTTGAGCTGAAGATGACTGCGGAAAAAAGGAAAGGAAAATGATGAGAAAGAAAATGGCAATGAAGTACTCAGTCCACGCAAGAGAGCTCCGGAAGAAGCAATAAAGAATGACGCAAGTCCCTCTAAGAAACCAAAAACAGCAGAAAGTGATAGTTATATGTATAGACATAAGATGAGTACAATAATATGCAAAATCTATTTCTATAAATCTTAGTCTTTTATGTAGCAGTAAAGTTGCCCAGTTTATTTCTCTTGTCATTAGAAGAGTGACCTCTTCATACATTTTAAATCTATTTAATGATTAGGTAACACAGGAAATGATTGGTCCATTTTGTCCAGCCAGCGATGACTCTGACTGGCTATTGGTGTGCACTTGTCAAGTGAAAATTCCACCTTGTTGATTAGTTAATCTTCAAGCCATGGGATTCACTACAGACTGACTATTATTCATCACAAACAACAACATTAATTCCAATACTTTCTATTTTGTCTATTTTTGTATTCTAGATTAATTAGCTTTAACTAATTGTAGAGTTAATTAGTCACCTACTTTCAAATAGAGCTAAAGAAAAGATAGAAAATGTTTTACATTTAACTCATTCTATGTATGTAGAAATTTGCATCTATCCTGTAATGTGTGACTAACATTCAGGATTATTCACATAATGTTTTGGACATTTCCTATGACTTAGCATATTGTTGAGATGCCAGGCCAAGCAATTCATCTTCCTGGTGTCCCTCTAGGCATTTGGAGTTATTTTGTGATACCTGTCTCTTTTCCAAGTAGTGTATGACAGATTATAATAGGCTACAGAGTACCAGCAGGAAGACATGATATCCTGGTTTGATTTATTATAAAATGTAAGATGGATTGTCTTTACAAGCCTAAAGGACACCATTTGCCCTGTTGTTTACCTATAGATAGGGGAGAAGTGGCTCAATGCTTTTCTCAAGAGCTTTAGTGCAAAGTGAACAGAAACTTTCCTAGCCAGAATTTGAACTCAGTTCATCAGTTCAATTCTGTCTATTAACCAATAAAGCCAGCTATTAACATATTATTTAAGCCATCCATAGCTCACTTCTGACATAATATTGTAATTTCTTGAAGAAGAAAAAAAACAAAAAACTATTGAGGCTTTTTAATAATTATTTCTTAAGGTAACTAAAATTAACAGATAATTTCTCACTCATAAGTTACTTTCAGTTTCGGTTAAATTGGTATGCCATTCTGCTACTGTAGTTATTCTCCTGTATGCTTTACTGAATTCTAAATCTGCACTTTTACTATCCATTGTATAAATCTGATTATTTTCCCAAACAGCATTGCACGCTATAAATGTACCTGTTCTAAAAACACTGATAGTTGTCTTAGAATAGAAATTCTATTGGTGTATTTTAGAATATGTACATTCAAGCTATTGTCTTGCTCTGACTGTAAGCGTATAGAAATATATGTATTGTTAGGGTAAATAATTAAGAGATAAGGTTGTAGTTGATTGCACCGCCACCCCCCACCCCCGAAGAAAAGAGTAAAGGATTCAAACAAGTACAGACATTATAAAATACTTTGTAAAATTAATAATCTTCATACAAAGATAAATTAATATTTTTCAGACTAGTGAAATTGATTATATTCATCTTTCTATACAGATATTGAAATCACCTAAAAAAATTAAATTTTTCAGTTTATGGTCTTTATACATTGTGTTAATAAAAACTTTTCTTTATTTAAAGAAAAAAAAAAAAAAACACTGATTAGACCATTGATCTGAAAACGTTATAGGCCAGAGGAAAATAAGCTATATAAATTAACAAGTTTTTATTTGGTTCTCTTTATTCAACATCATATGGTTAATAACAAGAGAAATGTGAAAATAGAAACAATTCTGTGTTTACATTTAAAAATAATATAGAAGTAAAAACATCAAACATTAGTAAATGCTCTGACAAAACAATTGTTTATTTTCATTTCAGTATTTCATAGTTACTGTAGCTTAGATGAAATTTTCTGGCTAGTTAATATTGTTACCAAGCCAGATGTTAAATTTGAAGGCAGATGAGAATTGAATTGATATAATTTATGAATCTTAAATCAATTGATTTTATATTCTATTCATTGTTAAGGAAAATTTAAAAGGTTCAAGACAGGTGTGTGTTTATGTTGCAACACAAATAGGTCTTTAGTGTAGTTTGATTTTTTTTTTTTTTTTTTTTTTTTTTTTTAATTACATCTGATAGCAAGTTTAGAGTCTCTCAGTTTTCTGTAAAGGGCTTGGTAAAACAGCTAGTTGTCAGGCATACAAACAGTATGTCCTATCCAGTGCAGGTGTTTGTTGGCCACTGTTGTTTCCATACTGAAGGTGTGATCCCAGAATTTTTTGAAGGCACAAAATGTGAAAGGCTTCCAATCTTGAAATGTGCCAATTGTGAAGGGTCCATGTATTTACCCTATAAAGAAGAGTGGACATGGCATTGTAAACAGCTGCCTTATTATTGATCTTCAGGCTTTTGTTCTTAAAAACACATTTACAGTCTCCCAAAGGAAATAAGGAGAAAACCACATTTGACACACACACACACAAAAAGAGAAAAAAACGTATATGATCTGTTTCATTAGAAACAACAAAAGGCCAGTCTTATTTTCATTGCAGTTATTTGAGGATTCAAATAACTAGAAAATTTTTATTGGCTTATTACATGAACCTTATTTTCTAATCTTTTTTCTTTGAATATTGTTGATATTTATTGCCCTTAATTAAGTCTTGCACAAGGTCACCTAGGGAGAAATAGGGGAAAAAAAAAAAGATTGAGTTATGCTACACTATTAGTCATGGAGATTTTGCTTGCCTTGAAAACCAACATTCAAAATCTTGTCTTACTGGGGGTCAAGCACTAACATCTGGCAGGGATAGGAAATTTGCAATTATATTTACAAAGCTAAGTTTGGCACAAGGCTTGATACTGTTTAGTGCTCACTTTCCAAGTAAGAAGGGCATTAAAAAAAAAAAAAAACTTGCTTTTTATCTTGGCTCTAACACTAACTTTTGGTATTGGTGAGAATATATATATATATATATATATATATATATATATATATATACACACAACTTCAAAAATACCAGAAGACAAATAAGAAAGATGAAGAGAGCCCAAAGAGAAGCCAGAGACTGCCATCCTCTGAACCCAGGAGGATGGCAGCAGCTGTAGATCTCTCTTCAGATCCAACATAGGACTCGTTTCACACACAGCAAGTTCCATCAATGACAATAAATACAAATTTGATTAAAAACAACCTTGTTGGTTCTCTTCTCAAATGATTCTGTCTAGATTGTAATGTTTCTATGCGTTTATGGACTGGATGTCTTGTTTCAATATTTTGAAGCATTCATTTAGGAATGGACTTATAATTTTATCTAGTATGTTAAATCCTATACTATAAGCAGTTAAGTCATGAGATTCCAAATTAACTTTACTCTTTAAACAAGATAAAATTTATTTTAATGTAATACCAGTTAGACATTAGTAACTAAACACTGACATTCCTCAAATGTACATTTATGTGACATGGACCAAATATATAGATTTTAATTACTTAATAACAGACAGCATTGCTAAATAACTTAGTTACTATTAAACTCATTTGTAATGTATCAACCTTCCAAACAATCTCCATAGCATTATATTGATAGAAGTGAAAAGACAACCACTTTTCAAACAACTGATAACCTGAGCAAAATTAGGAGTGTACTGCATGTAGACCTACTGGAAGGTGAAATTTCTTTACTTATTCTAGACAACCCATCTTAGATTAAAAATGCTGTAAATTATTTATGCAGTATACTTATCACCAAAGTAAAAAATCCCTCATCCAAGCCTAAGACCAAAGAAATACTCCACTCTATGATGGCTATGTATTTCTTACTGTTCATGAAGTTTACATTACTTATCTCAAGTTTGCCAGAATTTACTACAAGAAATAATTTAGATTTCAATCTGCTCTAATGCTTTGAAGATATAACTTGTATCTTTAAAGCATTAGGAATGCTTGAAATTTAAATTTTCACTTATATTAAATACACACCTATGAGGCTTGTATAATTAGTTGGGCAAGAGTGTTATGGAATTACAATTAAATGACTTAAGTTGATCTGGCCAAATGATATATCCAGTATGGTCCTGCAACCAAGTGTACCAGAAATTCAAAAATGTACCTCTGTGTGTAAGTGTATATGTATATACCTGGCAATTGCATTTAGCTTGAAACAGACTGTCACCTCTGGGTGTTAACTTCAATGTTCACTTATATTTACATATACTCTATCTCTGATATTCAACACTTTAACCTATAAATATAGCATACCTTAAAAATATATTTTATCATAAATGCACACACAAACATATAATATTGCACATTGAGTGCTGGTGCTAATAAAATAGTATTCAATGCATAACAAAGCTATAATTTATATTAATAATAAATATATATTTTTTTCTTCAAATTATTGAAAGTATGTATATATATATATATATACACACACACACACAAAGCCATTTGTAAAGAAGTAATGGATTTTTGTTTTAAATTGATTAATCTGACAGGTTTTCATCACTCTAAACATTATTTTTATTAGTGGATAGCCATATTTGAGTAGATGCTCCATTTATTTTAAATTTTATATCTACTGGCCTGGATGTTTGAGATGAGTATCCACTAAAAGTAACATTTAAAGTGTGAGATAGATATATAATTTAAAAAAATCCATTACTTCTTTAAAATGGCTTTTTATATAATATTATATGAGGGAGTGGACATGGAAATTGGCACTGCATAATAAGTGTCAGTTTCATGCTTCAATGTAACCTTCAAACCAATCTTCAGTCTGCAGATAGCATTGAAGCATGAAACTGACACTCCCCATACAGTGTTAATTCCTCTGTCCATACATTCTCTCACACACACATTATATATTATTACTGTGTTAATAAGTTTAGCAACATAGTTAAGATACCACCTCATATTTTATTCTGTGTTTTTTTTTTTGGCTTGTAACCAACTCTTCTCTACTGGAGACAAGAATAAGAAATAACTAAATATTTTATGTGTAAATCTTGTGACTATACCTAGACACAGTGACACAGCAAAAATATTGTGAGGCTTTACAATAATTAAGATCTTCTACTGCTTCTTGTATTATTTCTGCTAAGTTTGAAGCCAGTTTACTTGAGAATGCATGTTAATTTCTTTCATGTTGTTTTACAAGGTACAGCAGTTGCCAGTTGTGTCTTAATCACATGCAATTGTTATCTAATCTATATTAAACAAGACAGACACTGGTAATGAAGTTGATAAATCTAGATTGTGTTAGTTTTTAACTTCCCTATTTCAGGGCTTAACAAAACAGCCTGACTTAGTGAATTTTCTTCCTAACAGCAAGCCATCTTGACTGTGTAAATACACAGACACACACTACCATTAATTATCCAGTCACAGCAGATAAGGTTGTTTCTATTGATTTTTTTTTTTTTTCTCCTCAGCCTGCTATTAAAAATTATTTTTTAAAAAAATCATGACATCAAGCAAATATGTTACAATTTTAGATTTCTTTTCATTAAGGGACTTAAAAATTAAAAAAATGTGCTATTGAATTGTGTGGAATTACAGATGTCGGACTGAAATCATAGAAAGTATGGGTTTATTTCTGGTCATGAGCAAATGTACTTTTTGATGGCTACTAATTCAACTCTGTACTAATCAAACTGTTGATTTAATTAGGAACAAGCCATAATTAAGTGCACAAACTTAAAACTGTCACATTTCAAGAATTACCTTAAACAAGTTGCAATGGTTTATATGAGGGCAGTTAAACATTAAATATATTAGGGTGTGTCATAGGTATTTTTGTTTTTAATCGACTACATGTTTTGTTTTGTTTTTTTTTTGTTTTATTTTAAGTTTGTATCATACTCTACATTGGACTTTCAATAGTTCTAGCTTTTCTGAAAATTTTCAAATGTTGGATTCTTTTCTAACTTGCATTTTAAAGCATCATAATTAATGACTGATGGTCATCCATTTTTGAGCATTATTTAAGGAACAAGAAATCACTGCTTTTAAAATGCTTAAACCTGTTTTTGGCAGTATGCTCAGATATTGTATTATTTCCTTTCACTTCCCAAATTATTGAAGTGACTTTGAGGTCAAATTTAAAATATAAAGGTATGGCAAAATGTTGATAATGACACACGTATAATAGTGATATTAATTATATAGTCTTTATATGTGTACATGAAATAAGCTTCAAAGTTCTTTTGAAACAAAAGCAAAAATAAAAAAAGTGAACAAGCTTTTGATATACTAATAATTAACTTTTCAACAATTTCATAGATAGAAAAAAAAAAAACTTTAACAAGGGTCACATTTTCATTTGTTTCTGCTGTTCCAAACTTAAAACCTTTTTTTTTTTTTTTTTTTAAAGATTTATAATTGCATTAGACTTTTCAAGAAGTATGGTTAGTAATGTCATGTCTGCAGGAATATATTTAACAAAATATAATTTGAAAATTTGCAATATTTATAGAAGCATTCATCATCCATTACACTAGCTACACATCCAAACATACAGCATCTGGTATTCTGAAGCAGTCACCCATCTAGGTATTGACCAGGCTTGACATTGCCTAACTTCAGGGATCATACGAGAACCAGTATTTCAATGTAATATGGCCCTAAGCCTATATATAATTTGATGTTTAAAAGTTTAATTAGAGTCTGGGATTCTAACATACAGAATGTCCTAATTCCTACAGTAATTTAAAATAAGCAAAGTTCAGCATAGCTGATATAGTTCTCATCTTCCAGTGATGATTTGTGTCAAAGTGTGTTCCTCACTGAGTGTTCAATGATTTCAACCTTATGCCTAAGTTATCTTAGTCTAACAAGTATCAACTTAATATGAATAAAACCTTTCTTCAGAATATTCAATTCCAAGCTCAGGTATTAAAGATGACAGAAAATGTACATAAAACAATAGATTCTGAACCATTAATTTGTTTTCTATGAAAATAAGATCATAATGTGTTAAATAATAGGAATCTACAGTTCAATTCACTCTTGCTCCAGAATGTCTTGTTGGGTTTACAAGTGCAGTATGTTGCACTTGTAAAGGCCACAAAAGAAATAAATGTCAAACAATATGAATATTTTTATTTCAAGTTGCCGTGTTCATGTAAACTAAACATATTTATCACGCAGACTTCAAACTATTACCAATGTTTTTATTGTATATTAAACAAAAGTAAAAGTAATAGTTCACTTTTTTTTATATAGTTGTATTATTTTTCACTACTACTATTATTATTATTATTATTAGTAGTAGTAGTAGTTTATTCATAAAAACTTTTCCCAAGATTCTGCACCTGTTTCACATTTTGACATTTATCACTTTCTAGAAAAGTAACTTTTAAATTTTAAAAATTCTACTTTTAAAAGTAATAATAACTGTATTGTCACTTTAATTTTTACAATTGTATTTGCTTTTAACTTTTATAGATTTACATTTTTTAAATAAGTAACTTTTATGAATATGTTCATCCATTCAATATATTTTTTAAAAAATATTTATCAAACAAATTTAGTTAACTGATTTTAAATTAACAGAAGTATTTGTGCAAATTTAACAATTTTTAATAAATTTTTAATATTTCCCAATAATGGATATTTTCCATTTATTTTTTTATGTAAATGTCGTATAAAATTAATTTGCAGTGGGAATGACAGTAATGTTTTTTTTGTTTTATTTTTGTGTATGATTATAACAGATTTATTTTCATTTGTAAAAAAAATAGGAGAAAATGATGACAGAAAAATTATGAAAAAGATAATCTACTGAAAAGAGAAAAAAAAAATTAGTTGTTTTTGTTTTGTTTTTTTAAGCCTGGCCATAAATATTTAAAATATATTTGTAATATCTCTCTAGCTTCTGATACACAAAAATAAGAAATAATTTCCAATTCTAAAGCATTAGTTCAATAAACTAGGTCAACTATTTGTTTTCTGCACTTAAAGATGAAGCAAAGGTTGTAAAACAAGTTTGATTCTGAAAAAAAAATGCTGTGTGGTGGGTAGGATGCATTAAGGAATCTTGTTTATTGAATAAAATGCCTCACCTTAGATAGAAATATATTTCTAAAGGCTGTTTGTTTGGGCATCCTATATTTCTAGGTATCTACCCAGAGTAGCCGAGGTCAGATTACAAGGTTCTACTTGAGTTTGTTAATTCTAATTAATTTTTTTTTCTTTGCTCCGTAAAATAAATTTAACCTCTTAAAAGTTACTTACTTTATGAGCCATGTCACTTCAGGACATAGCTGATCATGGCCCTCCACAACGTCCAGTCCCTTGTAGCTCTTAATAAACTTTGTCTTTCTGTTATTTCTCCTAATCCCTGTTCCACCATCTATTTACTCAACCTCATTAAGTATGTTATGCATTGTCTTCCTCTGTCCCTCTATCTGTCACATGACTATTAGATTTTCCAAGCCTTCCTTCCTCATTATATGCCCTAGAAACCTCAACTGTCTCTTCATGATGTTAAGTATTAGTTTCCTTTTTGTTTTCATTTTCTCTAAAACTTTATCGTTATTCACATGTTCAGTCCCCAGTATCCTCAGCAACCTTCTGTAGAACCACATTTCTGTTGCTTCAAGTCTCCTCTTCATCTTTGAGGACTAAAATGATTTTTCCTGTCTGTGATGAGCTTTGCTTAATCAAGTATTGGAATTAATGTTTTTTATTTTTTTCATTTTAATACAAGTCAGTGGTCTCACTATAAAATTAGTATTAACCAGCTAATATCAGTAAAATTTTCAGAATATACTTGTATTTTTTTATGAGCAATATGCTGTACAGGCAGGTTTATACTTTTTTTTTTTTTTTTTTTTAATTAATTAAATATATTTTGTTATTTGTCAGGTTTTATTATACAAACTAAGTATGTATAAGAATGTGTATTTAGACACATCTAAAAGATATTGGCCCCAAAAACATAGTTGATTAATCCAATATCCCATCTCTTCTTAAATTTTAACCATTGGTTTTATTAATTTTACTACTGTTTTGACTTTTAAGTGCAGTAGTTTTAATTGTTTGCTGATGAACCACAAGTTTTCTATTGGATTAATAAGGGATCCATTTCATTAATTTGGTATCTTTGAAACCTTTCTATTTATTTATTTATTTTTCTGCAAAGTTGACTTTGCAGAAAGTCAGGGTACATTGTCTTGCATGAATATATTCTTTAGCTTTAAGCTTGTGGGATACACTGGTATAGATGTCAAAAACTACTGCATTTGATGGCATATAGTTCCCGATTTGGCATCTTGACTCCAGTCACTTTCTCACAGACATGATGTGGCTTCCTTCTGTCTTTTCTACAAATATTTTCATGGTAACTGCTCTGATAAGCTATTTTCACTGGTTCCCCAACTCCATGAATTTAAGTGTGCTACAAGGTTGGCATCTCACTCCCACCCTTTCACTGTCTAAACAGTTAAATGTAACTGCTTCTTCTATTCAAACAGCTTTTTCTCTCACACTTCTTGACATTGGAACTCCCTTTTTCTTACTTGCTTCCCTGATAACTATAATCTTCAAATGTAATGTCAATTGACATATTCTGATGCCTTGATCTTGATCCACATCCTTCTCTTTATCCTTTCCTCAAACACCCTTCTTTACTCTTACTTTCACTCTCTGTAACCCTTTGCATGCTAGTGGCACTTCTGCCTTGCTTGGAGTAAAATGCTTAAAATATGTATATATATATATATATATATATATATATATATATATATATATAAAACTCCCCTTCACTTTTTCCCTTAAAAATCACTTAAAAGCAAGCATAAACTTCATTGTCAAAATTCAGATTATCCAGAATTTAAATTAAAAAAGAAACTGATTAAAAAAAAAATTCAGAATTTTTTTTTTTTAATATTCCTTGCCGAAGTAAAATACAGTTGTTATAAACGCATCTTTTTGTTTTGAAAAACACCCTATGAAAACCACTTGACAATTCAGATGTCATCCTATGATTTGACGTGATACTGCATTTAAGTAGATGGGACAATCTTTCTTATGTCATTTTCAATTTAACAATTACAAACTGATTACAAGTCTAACAAGTATATTCAGCATTTTTAATCAATAAGTTATTTTGTTCCCACACAAAAGTTGACATGTATATAAACTTAGAAACTTATCTATTTATATGGGCACATATTGAACATTTTAATGTATAAGTGATAAGTAATTGTGATTATCAAAGACAACTTGAGCCCCCCCGGCGTGTGCATGATCATATATAATAATGAACAGTGGCTTTTTTCTGCTTGTTTCTTTGCTTCTAACAATATAGTTGCCTAATTATTAGTGACCTGATCTCAACATCAGTAAATAATAAGAAAATCTGTCATTATGGTAAGATGAAGCAGTGAGCAAATTTTGTTATCACAACAAAGGAGTTTAAAAAAAAAAAAAAAATTATTAAATGAACTATAAGTTTTCTATTGGATTGATAGGGGTCCCATTTCATTAATTTGGTATCTTTGGAAGCCTTCTTTTTATTTATTTATTTTTGCAAAGTTGACTTTGCAGGAAGTGAGAGATATATATATATATATATATATATATATATATATATATATATATATATATATATAAATACAATATTTAGTATATTTTCTCAAAAGAAAAATACAAATGTTAATTTCATAGAAATTCAAATATATCTGATTTTTTTCATGTCATAATAGCTAGTAGGTTTTATAATACAGACCACCATCTGATAAATACACACACACCCATAATACATCAAGAGAGGATTGTGTCAAATGGGAAAGAGTGATTAGGTATTAGTCTAGTAACTTCTACTTCAGGCCCACTAAAACCCAAACATCAAGATATATAACAGGTGATTTTTGTAAATGTTTTTTTAATTGATTTTTTTTTTTTTTTAATCATTTCACCCCAAGCAAGGCAATAAAACCTCTAAGCTGCAAGTGGTTTCTGAGTATGAGAAAATATGAGGAAAAGAAAACATTATTAAAAAGAGAGAACAATAAAAGAACAGCAATTAAGAATGTTATTATATAACACTACCTGAAAATTATTTTTTTATATATAAATATTTTAAATTTCTATTCTTGAATCTTGCTGCTATTAACAGGTAACCTTATGCTTATTTGATGTGAAATGTCTATTATTATGTTTCAGTAGTTGTGTACAAGGATATTTTTTGCTATGAACGTTAGTAAAAAGTATAATATGCTTTTACTTTGATATATCAGACTGACAAGTCTTTAAAAAAAACAAAACAAAAAAACAAACACCGCAACTTATCAATGATGACACATGTAGAATTAAAGCAAATACAGATAAGACATAGTTATAAAGTAGTAATTATGGCACACAAGTATCTGTTATGTTCACTCAAACAGAAGAAAATGAATACTCTTACTGTAATGACGCAAGAAAATAAGCCTCGTCTATAAAACAATCCTGTTTATTGTCTTTGCCATCTTTCTTTTCCTTCCTTTTCCTTATCAACCCATATATATCATCTTAAAGAAGAAATAGTAATGCATCTGCTTATGTTGTTATGGTACCTGTAGGCAGATTGCTTTCTTCCAAAACAAGTCTTTATTCTTGTTCTACCAGTAGCCTTTGTTGTGCTGCTAATAAATTAAGTTTAGAAATTCCTAGTTTTCTATTTGCATTGACAAACTGTCGAATATGTTATGAAGAGATGTTTCACTTTAAGACGTTTCTGATGCATTCTTAGCTTTCATGGTTTGTTTTAATCCCTATTCTTTATCTCATAGACTTTTGAGTACTTTTATTAAGGAGCTTACGGCTACATCGCATTGAAACACTGCTTCCTGTGTGATCACTGAAGTTAATGAACATCAAACCTGGTCAGTACCTTGATGGATGACTGCTTGGGAATACCAATTGCTGTAAGCTTGGATGTGTGGGTGGTGTAATGGATTATGGCTCAGAATTTTTAATCAGAGAGCAGAGTTCCAATTCCAGTTGGGTTCATTTATTCACTTACCCTTGGGAAAGGTATGAATCCACCTCTTCTCCCCCCAGCCATTGGTTAATTAGTAGGACTTGCGTCAGTAAATCATTCTCAAAAAAAAAAAATTCTTACAAATCTAAAAATATTTTCTGACATTAAATAACCTGCAACAGATTGATAAGCGATACAGAAAAAATAAATCTATTAATTTTAAGTCATTTTTCTATCACTGTTATTATCAATTTAACAGCAACTAGACTGATCACATCATCATTTGGTGGGGGTTCCTAGTATAAAATTGGATATGTCAAAATCAAACAAGTACAAAAGTTTAAATATATAGCAAGTGTTTTAACAGAGGACAGAAAAGAGCGAAAAATCATGTTTCCATCACAGAAGATGCCTCCTAAAAACTAAACAAAATATAAAGAAACAGGAAAATTTTGTTGAAAACAAGAGTGTATTGAACTGCTATGTAATATCAATCCTTCTATATGGCAATAAATACAGAACAATTTCTTCACAGATGAAGAGGAGACTTTACACAACATATGTGGTTCTACAATCTAAATGAAGCTGAAAAATCCTTTTTAATTTCATTTAATGTGGGACCTTATACTATTTGCTACTAGATTAATCTGGCACTGATGATCACTGTGAATACTGACTATGCTGATTTCATAAAGTTAACACTCATCTCCTGAGGTCTTTGCTATGGTTTATGAGGCTAAAAGTGATTGTTCAGATTTGCTCCTCAAAAATGAGCCTTAGATATGAAAATCTTATAATGTAGCAGTCACTTCTCTGATACTAAACATTAAACATTTTGGTAAATTCTAATTAAGATACTAAGACCTGCCCCACCCTCAATAAGCATTGTTATTGATTTAATTTTCATTCTGTTAAATCCACCTTTCCCCAAATTGAAGATCAAAACTGTTTTGTGATCTTTCTAGTTGTCCATCAAAATCAGAATTTGTTTTTGTCCTATTGAAATTTAGTCTCTGGTGATATAAGGAGGCATTCAAATTGGGGATAAGTTGACAGCATAAAAAGCAGGGGGAGAGGCATATTTTTTTTCTTTCTTTTTCAGCTAATATATATATATATATATATATATAGTTCATGGTAATATTTATGCAAACCTTTAGTATTTGTGGACCACTTGGTATGTAATTAAATATTGTTAGTTACTGTTGTACTAAATGCTACTCAGAGGGTTTCATCTACTCGTGAGTTTAGACAAAATTCATTCCTCTTAATAATTATTAGAATTACTTTTATTTACCAAACACCCTGCATCAAATATGGCAACCAAAAGCTAACTTTGTAAAACTGTTTACCAAAGACTGATTTGGACTGCTGATTATAAAAGCTACTTTCTACCAGCAAGTGCTAGTGACCCAAATAAATTTGTCAACTTATACACATTTCTTTTGTTTATTGGCAATCAAATATTAATTACCACAAAGATCTTTATGTAAACTAAATCTCTAATCCAGGTGTGTGCAAGAAAGAAAAAAATACTTTTGTTATCCTGTGGATATTTTTACACACCATTTATTAATCATTTCAAAGGTTTTTATTAGCTTGACCTTCATTTACAACCAACAACTCTTACAGAACTTGTTTAACCTTCTTTGTCTATCTGTAATTTACTTTCTACCTTCTTTTGTTCTTTTAGACTTAAACAGGAAACTAAATCTCTTGTCCTGGTAATTGCCAGACTTTATCTGTTTTGTATTTTTTTGCAAGTTTTTAAAGAAGTGGTGTCTTATATAATCTCCAAGGATATATGCATGTGTAGTGTTGATATGATCAGATACCATCTTTCATTTTCACCTTCATTACATTAAGTAGATGTCAGTGATATAAGGATTGTCTATGTTAAGCATGTAATAAATATCTCTTTACTCTGCTATACTAAAATTGATACAGTCAGATAGGCTTTGCTATTTAGTTTTACTAAGAAAAGTTACCTACATTTGGGGCTATTTAAAATTTTTCTGTATTGAATAATTATTGATTTCAATTTTTTTTTCCTTTTGATCTTGTCTGAAATTAATCTTATTTTATATTGAATAAATATACTGTATATTCATTTGGGCTTCCTGGATATCATGTTAAATTTTCTCTCTATTTCTTCATGTTTTAACATTTTTTTAAAATACCTAACTAATGTGTTGGTGCTTAAGGTATTTTGTTAAACTTAACAGCAAAATAAACTGAAACACTAATATTATTTAAAAAAAATAGTATTCACAGTGTTGTTAGTCATAATATCCACATTGGTAGCAGTACAGTAAACAAATGCTAACATATTTTATCCAATATGTAATGGCTATCTACTCTCATTTTCTGAGAACACCCATCTGCTAGGGCAGTTAACCAATCCCTGTCACATGCCTGCTCAGGCAAACTTGTTTCTTCAACACCCACAGAGTCTATCTGTGGTTTATACTGTACCTATGCTGAACAGTTTAAAGAACACCAGAGCACTCAAATCTTCAGTTACAATTACTAGTAAAACTTTGTGCTAGCACAAATATCAACAGCTTCCAAACAGTTCCATCTGGCCATTTTCACACACATGGCTTGGGTCTACCCATGGTGTGATTTTCAAAAAGTCAACT